>PVLA01005313.1:130015-150298 GCA_004027455.1 Hydrochoerus hydrochaeris | reverse complement strand
CTTTCCTTTCCTTTCCTTTCCCTTTTCCCTTCCCCCTTCCCCCTTCCCCCTTCCCTCCTTCCCTCCTTCCCCACTTCCCCACTTCCCCACTTCCCCACTTCCCTTCTCTTCCCTGCCTTCGGTCTTTTTTCTGACACAAGCTCTCACTATGCAGTTCAGGCTGGTCTTGAGCTCACTTTGTAGCCCTGGCTGGTCTCGAACTCCCTACGATCTTCCTGCCTCAGCCTCCCGAGTGCTGGGATTATAGGCGTGTGCCACCAGGACTGGCTCTGAGCCTGACCTTTCTTTCTACCTGAGTGAACAAATGATGGCAGCCAGCCAAACAACAGCAACAACACAAACTGGCACTTTGCTTGCTGGTACTGTGTTAGGATAAAAGATTGGAGGGTAGAGCACATGGTTATTGGTCCACTCGCTCAACTGTAGCCCAAAGTGTGTCTTATCACGGGTCCCTGGCGTGGTTTGAAATCTGACTAAATAGGTGTGGAAAAGTGAGAAACACGTTTATTTTTTGTTTGTATCCACCTACTTACCTACCTATCAAATTAGAAATGCTGCAGATATTGATATATATAGGTGCTTTATGGCTATTATTCATTTAAACTTCCCAGCAACTCTGAGAGGTGGGTACTCCCCATTTCATAGATAAACTGGATAGAAAGTGATTAAGGGACTTGTTACGAATCACATAACTAATTCAACACAATTAAAAATACATTTTTTTATCATTTCTTGTTCTCCAATAATTATTCAGATGATGAAATGTCTATTATTCCCAATTAAGTATCTAGTTCTATGGCTTTTATATAATCATTCTGATTCCTTTCATAGTCATGGCTGTATTCTTATTTCCCTGGGAGATTGGCAACAGATGGCTCTGTGTGTGCATGCCTGAGTTTTAACATCTGCTAAAAAAAAAACACAAAAAAACCTTAGAGTGCTTCACAGGTGATTTTTCTAATATTATCTCCTTTAGTCCAGCAACCCTGGTAAGAAGAGTTGCTGTTTATTTCTAGTTAACACATGAAATAAGTGGCTTAGAGAGGTTAAAAGACTGAAATGTGTGCTTAACACGATTAATACATTGGAATTTGAACCCAAGTTCTCCTAATCCTTTGCTCTTCCCACTTCATTATGCTGTGTGTAACTTGCAAAGTCCTTTGGTCTCTATTTGTTTTTCCTGAAGTTGTTTTCTACCTTAGATCAAATTAGGAGTTATATTTTTTTCTCCATATACCCCATACATACATAGTAGAAGGAAAATATAGGGTTGAGAATGAAGTCTTTTGAAAGAATGGTGATGATCAGATATTATGAGTTTTTTCCCATTTTTCTTTGGTACAGATGCATAAAAGTTTTTGTTTGGAGGGGGTAGGTTTTACTTGAGATATGTGGACTCAGAAGTCCCTGGAGAATAAGCACATAATGGTAATAATTAAACATGGTTCTTAGAGAATCATATTAGTTTTACCTGCACAAGCTTACAACATCAGGTGAGAAAAGTTTTAAGGAGAGATTTGCAACTGCTTGTCAGGAAGAGACTTCGCCATGCCTAAGGATGATGACTCCTCACTCCCAGAGGGAGACTGTCTTTTCTAGGAAAAATAGGCACTTAGTATCAGAGAATGAGAAAGTCAGAACTCTGGGCTGTAAGCCTGTTTTACTTCTTACTTTGTGATCTTGAATTGATCACCCAAAGAAAAGTGTTAGACCTCAGTTTTATTCAGTGTAGCAACCTTTTATTGAGCAGCTTCCGAGACATGGTAGGTGCTTGACGTAGAAATATACTCAAATTGGTACGGCTTCTGCTCTTGGGTAGCTCTCATTGCCCTGCAAAAGACTGACCTGAGACCCAGTTTTTCCCAGTGCACTGCTGGTTAGGCGACAGGAAGCAGTAAGCCCAGCTGCAGAGCTGGGAGAACACTGAAATGTGCTCATCAGTGGTCAGCCCCCCACTCTCCCACTCTTTGTTTTCTTAACATTGACCCCCTCCTTCTCTCATCCCCTTTAACATACACGCAGGGACAGTAGGAAATGTGGCGAAAGTGCACAGTGGCACAAAAAAGGAAAAAAGGACCCAAGAGCCATATTTTCTCCTCTAGTGGGAGTTGGCCTCACTCTGGGACTTATGTAGTTGGGCATCCTATTTACCCCATTCCCTTTTTTGCCCCTGAGAGCCATGTACTTCTTGCACAAGGCCAAGTGTCCTCCTGTGTATTTGTCTTTATCCAACACTGAGCTAAGAGTCCCTCTTGACCAGGTTCTGTTACCTCTTTGTGTTCTCATAGCCTTGTGCTTGGCACAAACTTGGCAGTGCATCCACGTTGAGTATGTGGATGAATGGATGTATAGACAGACAGGTGGATGAGAAGCTGGAAGAATTGATGGAAGCTTAGCCAGGGAAAGTGCAGAGGAAAAGAGATTTGAAATGAGAAGAGGCGAGATGCCCCTGGGCAATGGCTGATGAAATTTAACCCAGGCAGGGAGGGGTTTGGGCTGAAAGGCTTATTAAAAAGCTGCCATCCACAGAGCAAGAATTTTAACTCCTTGGTTTCACAGGAAAGGACTGAGTTTGTTTTATTTAGCAGCTGGGCCTGGATTTGACAATTAGGCCTACTCCCTATAGTTTTCATTGTATCAGAAACACATCAAGTTCTATATGGTGATTGCGGTCAGTGGGCCAGTGTGGAGAGAGGACGGCTGTTCTTTTCATGATTTTGGTTGCAATGGTAGAACCTAGAACTTCCAGCAGATGTACTTTAGTTTTTTTAAAAAAAGTAGTAAATAAACGGAGTTTTTAAAAAAACTAATCGTTGCAATCTCTTGAGCACTTAATATAGGCTGGAGACTGTATTAAACACTTAATTCACTGAATTATTTCAGCAGTTCTCTGACATAAGTGTTAGTATCCTTTCTTTGCGGATATGAAATCTGATGCTCAAAGGAGCCAGTACTGTGAAGCTGGTGCCCCATTGAGTTGGAGCCTGGTTTTGACCCTGGCTTTGACCTTGGGTATGCCTGCCTCCAAATCCTGTGCTTGTAGGTGGATTTCAGCAATGCCAGAAGATGTTCAGACTCTTCTGAAAGTGTTAATGTGCATTGTCACAGAGTCAAACTGAGGTTCATATTGTACTTTTTAAGAAGCATATGTTTAAGGCGCAGATCTGGCCTCAGCTAATGAAGATTGCTCATGGGCTACATTGATCCATAATTCTTAAGAGTGAAAAAAGGGAAGCCATTTGATTTGTTCTGGGGAGGCAGAAGTTATCATACAGTAGCTTAGTTGAGTTTGACATTTACTTAATGTGGATGTGTTTAGTGTAACCTGAAATAGGGCTGAAATAGGTGCTCTTGGATCACTGAGAAGTAGGCAGAGGTCCTTGTGCTGAACCTTTTCACATTTGTAGCTTCAGTTTAAATGTTCATGAAGGGAATACAGATCTTTGGTTTTAACTGGATGCAGCTCAAAGGCCAGCTCTTAGAGCAGAGCGTTTTAGTCTCCAGACAGTGGTTTAACTTGCAAAGATGAGACCACGTCTCAGCCAAGCAGGTCAGCATAGGATGGCGATGAGGGAGAAAATCCATCAATGGTAAGTCAGATTACAATCAGATCTTTTTGCTACTATTTATTGAGTGTGCACAGTGTGTGGGTTTTGGAAATACAGGATTATTATAGGTTTTGTTATTTGTTTTTGATACCCAGTCACTGTTTTACATAAGGAAGATGAATCTCAAGTGAAATTCATCTATTCTTATTGAATTTGTGGGTTTTAAAACTTTTTCTTTAATGAAGCATGTAAAGTGAAATAAAATAGTTAAAAAATTATGTTTTGTCTAGGGATATAGCTCAGTTGGTTTATGTCCTGGGACCTAGGCTTAGACTCCCCATTTCCATTCTTGGAAAAAGTTTCTCTTTCTGACCCTATCTTCAAATTGTGTCTTCAGACAAGGATGAAGGTAGGTTTGGGCCTGGCTGACTGGTGGTAGGTGGTGAATTGGTGCCTGTAAATCTACATTCCCCAGTGCTGCTTGCTCCTGAGAGGTACTGGTGACCAGGTACTATTAATCCAGGTCAAGATGAAGAAAATGCACTTTTATCATTTCTGCAGGCATGTAGCAGACCCAGCCGTGTCTCAGGTATTCCAGATATGACCGACTTGCCGATTGCGCAAGCTTGAAGCATTGCTCATGCAGAGATACAGAGGCCTGCCTGCCCTGAGCCCTTTGTTCTCCTGGTTGAAAGCAGTTAATTAGCAACTGTCTCCATAGCAACTCTCTCATAGTCCAAAAACATTGTCTAGTTTTTCAGTTTAGCTTATCACACTGTTTACCTGAAGGGCTTTTCACTGCTCTGAGTCTCATTTGAGTTGGCTGTGTGCCTGTTGGGGAAGTGAATTGTCAAGATAGAAAAAACACCATGGTAGCAAGAAACCAGGGAGCCCTCTCCCTAGCAAGATGGTCTTGGGCTCTGGATTCTCTGAAAACAAAAGTTGCACATGCCTAACATTTTCACCTATATTTTTTTGTGTGCCAGAAAACTGTCATTCTCTCTACCTGGCTCTGAATTGTGAAGGTTTTACCCCTTTTTCCTGAGAGGCTTTCTGAGCTCTTTAATATTCCCTGTTTACAATACATTTCCATTATTAGTCATCTTGAAACCCCAGGTGTTCTCAGCTACTGCACATTCGAGGAAATTTCACTTCCCTGAGGGTCTTGGCATTTCTGATGGCCTTTCGATGACAGATTACGAGAGTCTGTGTGTGAATTAGTCAGAGCAGCTTTTTTTTCAGTCCTAATGAGGAAGGGCTTCTCTCTCATACCTGTGGTTTAGATGATTTAAGTTGATCATGTGTGAGAACAGGGCCATTTCAGATGGCTTGTTGGTAGAATGGGGGAGTAATCTGTGGTTTTTCCATATGTTGTGTCATAAAGATAATATGTAATTTCCATAGCTTTCATTGATTGAGTGCTGCATGTGTGACCCACTGTGCTGGAAGTTTTTTTAGGAGCTTTATCTCACATCTATAAAGGTGGGAGATGGAAGGAAAGAAGATGATCACATTTCCTGAGTGCCTGCCAGGGCTCAGACATGGGCTGGTCTCTCATGGAATGGGATTTCCTGTGCCCATTATGGCAGCCCTACAAATGAGGCCGTTTTATAATTGGGTAGCCAGTGTTCAGGAGAGTAGCTGTCGGCCTATGATTATTGAATTCCAATCTGGATCTCTTGATTTGCAAAGCACAAGCTTTTGTCCCAAAGTATTGTGGATTTGGTGGTGGTATTTAGGGAGTATGTATAACAGATTGTAGTGTATGAGAGTTGTTTGCTAAAGAGATTGGCTGGAATTTGGTGGATTCATAATTATATCACTTAGGGACTGGAGATTTAGCTCAGTGGCATAAGTGCCTGCCTTGCAAGCAAACGATTGTGAGTTCAATCCCCGGTACCAATTAAAAAAATCATAATTATATCACTTAAATTATGTCCTAGAAGGTCATGAAGCCCAGTTATTTTGTGAGCTTGTCTTAGGTGCTCACAAGAAAGGAGTAGAGTTTACTTTGTAAAGTTACATACACCAGAACTTATATATCTAAATAAGTGTTGTTTTCTTCAAAATATTAACTTGGAAAGACATGTGCCTAAGCTGTTTCTGTTCTTCAGACCTTATTAATGAACCTCTGTGGGGAAGAGAGCTTTCTGCCCTTAACGTATGGCATTGGATTCAATCCAATGGATTATTTTTCAGCATTTAACTCCTATAGATGTGGGCTAAAAAGCCAGGCTTTTCTGTTATAAAGATCACTTAGTTCTAGCATGGGTTTACTAAGAATAGGTCATTCCAGGCTAGCTTTTTTCCTTTCTTTGAAAAGCTTATCAAGCAGAAAACTAGCTTAGAGTAATGGATAAACAAGGCATTCAGTTTAATCATACTTGTTTTTTCAAAAGTAGAGGCATACTCGGTGGGCTGCTTTCAAGGACTGTGATCTGCACTGTATCTGGTTTAAAACCCGAGGTGAGAGCAGTGAAGAGAGATCCTTCTTTCTCTGGGGTTGTCATCTTGCCTCTGCCCCACTGACATTTGCCTGGTGTCCTGCTTGAGACAATGTGAAGTTCTTACAGAGCAAGTGCACTTGGTGTGAGCCTGATTCACAGTCTAAACATCTGCCCATGCTGGAAATAAGGATTCATCTAAGAAAACAGGTGCTCTGCAGGGATAAAGGTACCCAGAAGTCCCAGGTAGGAATCAGCAAGCTCTCTGTTCTGGGTGACTTTTGTTGGCTGTGAGATCACAGTGAGTTTGCACACATGGCACCTGCAGGTGTGACCTTCATTTTGGGCTGTGAAGCTACAGAAGGCCCACCACAGAACACTGCTGAGCAGAGGTCTCCGTATTTGTCCTTGCTTTGCACCTTCCTGTGTACTCTGAGCCAGGTACCTTTCTATGTGTTAAGGATGAAGGGTGAACAAAAGAAAGCTCTCTTTAGAGAGAATGCGCAAATTGTGAAGCTTCTGTAGTAGAGAACAACCCAGAAAACAAAGAGAACAAGAAATCATGTATCACACATATCATTACCGGGATTGGTGGATATTTGGTTTGCTTTAAAAAAGACCTAGCAAAGACATAAAAAGCTATTTTAAAAGACCTGCAAGACGTTTATGGGTCAAGGAGAAGCAGATTTGCCCTTTGGGCCCTTAATCTAATGGAAGCATCTTAAATGGCAATACTCTTTCAGCTCAATTATAAAAAGATTATTTTCTAATAGTCCCATGAAGGTGGTCTAGGCTTCTGCTTTAGGATATAGTGTTTAAATAGGGGTCAAGTGACCATTTTGGTGGTTTGTTGTGAAGCTCAAATAATACAATGAATCTCTTTTAAAATTTGTAGTCATAGAAAGAAGTTCTATCATAGAGCAGGCATGTCATCTCTATGAGACAAATGCTAGTAATTAAGGAGATATGTAACACAATTATTATGTCTATTTTATATTACTCATCTCTTCTGGGAGATAACTGAATACATCAGTTTAGAAACATTAGAACATTTGTAAGTATAGTTTATGGGGTAGATAGCTTTAACTACAAGAAATCCTTTTCTTTAGAATCACAGTCCAGGTCCAAGTGACTGTAGTTGCTATGTTGTAATTATATATCGTGGTTGTCTAATTTCTTTTTGAACCCAGAAGTAAAGATTATATAATGTATATCCTAGCCATTATAAAAGCATCGCAATTACTATAAAAACCTAGCTCTGTTAAAGAGCTTCTAAAGTTGGAGTCTTAGATCTATGTGTAACTTGAATTCTTTTTATTTTCAAAGTGCTTAATTTTCAAAATGGTACAAGTTGCCGTGAGTGATGATATAGTTGAGGTCTCTTTTGCTTTTGTGAGAGTTGCATATCATGGTTTGTACACAACCCAAGGTGTTTTAGAAATTGAGACTGTCTGCAGAATCATGTGCTGTGTGATTAGATAAAGATTAGTAGACCCAGAAACTTGTTGGAACATTGATTGATACACTTTGTATCTTCCTAAGGATTGATCTATTTGAATCAAGTTAATTTTACGGCTCCATTTGTTGCTTTGCTAGGTTGATTAGGTAGTTTTATAAAGTTTTATTTTTTCCATTAGGCATTTTGCTGAGCAGTTCTTAATGCCTGAATCAACATGCTGGTTTGTGAATTTTGAGGGCCCGTGTGAGCTTTTCACCAATCTATTTATAATGGCAGCACACTGGTGTTTGTGGCCAGACCTGCTCCTGATATTTGTGCAGCGTGAGGCAGGTGTGTAGAAAGAAGCACATACACTATATGTTGAAATATTTAAAAATTAAAATGGAAGTTATTACACCTGTTAAATAAAACTTTGTAACTGCCTACTGTGACAAATATACTTTTATAGTAATTTAGAAGCCCAGGTTCAAATTACCACTCCACCCTATCCCCTGGCCCTGCATCTCAAACGCACAGTTGGAAGCTATAGACAATACAAGCAGACCCACTCATTCTCTGTCCCCCTGAACAACTGTCCTGAGTTTTCCTAGCACCAAGCGGTACACACAAAGTCTGCTCAGTAGAGAGCAGAATCAGGGGAGTGGCCGCTCTGGAAGTGAAACGGCATTCTTGGGATGGAAATTCTAGAGACACAGGTACTTGGTTGTTGGTCCGTGATCTAAAAGGCAGGGGAAAGGGGGATTGAAAGGGATTTCCCCCTGATCCTCAGAGTCCTCCCCGGTGTCAGAGAGTAAGAAGAACACACCAGGGTTTTCTGAAGTCTATAGCCCAGATATATGAGGGCTGTTCTGGATATGAGTAAAAAAGTGTGATCAACTTTGAGTCAACTTTCAGAAGTCTGAGCTTGAAACTGTAATTTCAGCTGAGTTGTTGGGCTTGTCTGAGTAACTCTTGCTGTTTAACCTGGTAAGTGATCATCACAGTCTGCATTGAGTAAAAGATAGGCGATCATCACCAGGTCAGGACTGAACTTTCATTCTGTAGTTTGTAGGTACAACAGACATGTTGTGTAAAATCTCTGCAGCAGTGAAATTGCCTGTCAGAATTGCAAGTTGTGCTAAGCAGTCACATGAATTGGTAGGTTGGCTCCCACAGGCAAAATCCTGAGGCTGTTTGGAGGGAAAACTTAAAAATATAACTAGTAATACTTGGGTTGCAATAAGAATCAAATGTAATACAGTTTTCTGGGGAATAAAATTGTGTTGCAGGTTGTTTTAAAAATGACATGAAAACACTGAGCCTAGCAGCACAGACAGAAATGTTATGCTAATTTTCACAATAAAATCCACAAATGTGAAAGCTGTCCCTTTTTTGCAAATGTATTTTGAAGCTGTAATGTTTGTATGTAGTGTTGAGTTGATCAGAATAAGATGATTATTCTAGGAGTTTTTCAGGCAAAGTGCAGCTGGTCAGCATTCAATGTTTTCTTTACTATTGGGTATATAGTTCTCTGTCAGTGAGGCCTAAATACAGTTGTTTTGGGAAGTGAATTCTTTGTAGGACATCATCAAGTGTCTTTGCGTGTGGCATATGGTTGGAGGCAGTGTAGTGTAATGGATGGCTGGGTTCTGACATCAAAACGCTTGTTTTTGTCCCCTCCTTTGGCACTTCCTGTTTACCTCTGTGACCTTCAGCAAGTTACTTCACCTATCTCCAAGTTTCAGTTCTCCAGTCTGTAAAATGGGTTGATTAAATGGTGTCTATGCTAAGGTGGGTGTAAGGGCGAAAAGATATGGACAGGTAAAGGGCTTAGCACATTGCAAACATCTAATAAATGGAGACTGTTAATCATCATGAGCTCATTTGTGTAAAGGAGGCCTGAGGGTTTGTCTAGAGGTATCATTAAATGAACTTCTCTGAGAGAAGCTATGTAAACTGTGAAGGGCTGCAAGAATTCCACTGCGGCTGACTGCTGGCTCCTGGAATTTACCTGTTCTGTTGAAGTAGGTAATGCTTTGAAGTGTTTCTCAGTGACCAGTCCTGTATGGGTGCTGAGAGCTTTTCTGTGTCTTGGGGATGCTGGGGTTGCAGGTATTCATCCTACCCATCTGAAGAGGGGGCCACACAGCCACAGCCTTAGATGAGCTTTATTCCTTGTCCACAAAGTGGTTTTAAAGGATTTTTTTTCTCTTTGAGTATCAAATGTAAGAGGATGAAAAAAAGCTAGAACTTACTTTTTTTCCAGGTGGATACAGTACACAGCTTTACAAAATATGGGGAAAAGATGAGAAAGAAAATTGCTTTTGTTTTCAAATAACACTATGCATCCCACTTTCCACATGACTGTGCCTATCATTATTTTTAGTGATTTGTGTTTAAAGTATCCCTTGGGAATATTCAACTATTGGCCTCAAATATGGACAGCATAATTACAGGTCTTAGCAGGCTTATAAAATAAGGCCCAGAGTGAAACTGGGATTGGCTGTGGCCTGGGCAGCAGACTTCCCCCAGGTTCCATTTCTGCATCCTTGGTAGAACCCCAGGGCCTTCTCAGTTGGTGCCCAAATGAACCACCATGATGCAACAATCCAGCCTTGTCTGCAGTGACTGCTACCTAGTTGGTTCCTAGCAACCAGAATGAAGATACTGCCTCTGTTTCCCCTTGTTCTTTCAAGACAGAAATAAGAGGCACCCAGCAAGGGGCTGGCTAGAGAGCACTACCCGTCATCCCACTCACTGTGAAGAGGTGGATGTTCAAACAGCTACCAAGCCTTTGAGACAGCAGGAAGCAAGCAACAAGCCTGATTCACAGAATTTTCTGAACAGGCACAAGTGTCTTTCTTACCCTCTGTAATACTGCCCCTCTTTGTGGCAGGCATAAAATGACAGTGTCCCCACTTAAGTCTAAGAAGGGGCTGCCAAAGTCCAACTTCTTGTGCTTTACCACTGGAGGCTACTGGGCCCCTGCCAAGAGCCCAAAAGACTTCTGAATGCAGGAGAGCCTAACGGCAAGCTCCAGCTCCAGCTCAGCCCAGGAGCTGGGCTTCACCTCATATGCTCTGGGCCCTGCGCCTGGCAGGTTTGTTGGCTGTGTGGTTATGGAAATGCTCCTGAGGCTTCTCTAGAGCTATAGCCAGGAGGGGTGGGGACAAAGAAATAGTGAAAACTCTTTTCCTAATCCTAAGTTACTCGTAACAGATGAGAACTTGTTAGGAGCACAGGAGCGTGGGAATTTAGGTACAGTATGGATGCTGGGGCTTTGTCTCTGTGGAGATCTGTGCCTGGGACAATGGCCAGCCTGCTCCCAAGTCATTTCCTCATTTCCTCAAATGAGGGGTGTGCTGGCCATTTGCCTGCAGAAGTGCTGTGAAGCTTTTGTCCCAGCTTCCCTGACTGAGACATGTTTTCCTCCCTCTTAGCCTTCTGGATGTCTTTGAAGACTCAGGGTTCCTGGTCACCTAAAGGCTGGGAGCTGTGCTGGCAAGGTCACCACAGTGGACAGGTGCCTGCACTGGGCTGTTCAGGCTGATGAGCACATCCCTGGTGTCACTGGACGTTCCCAGTCCCTGTTGTGAAGTTCTTTCTGTAGCCTTGAGCACAGAGGTCTTAATCTGTGCCCTGTCTCCTCTTTGCTGACCTTGAGGTGCAATCCTGTGGCCACTGCTTCTTTCTCACCCAATGGCAGTTGGTAGTTCTAGGCTGGTGAGTGAGATGAGAGTCGTCTGTATGCAGGTTGCTTGAGGCTACTGAATGCCCCACACCTCTGGAGGATATTGATCAGCAGCCTTCTCAGCATCCATTCTTCTTACTGAAAGTAGTCCTGTGCAGGGCTGATCACTGATTAGAACTAGTAACTAACCTAGTGAGGAGAGATACTGTGCTGCTAGTATGAGGCTTCTTTAGTTAATGAACCACCTTATCCTCTCCTTTGCTCTAAGGATAGCTTATTATTGTTTCTTGGGACCTTGTGACCAGATATGAAGACCCTTCATCAAAAGCTATTCTTTGGCTTCCAGTACTGACACATAACTATAACTGGATAGATCACCTCACACAGGCCAGCCCTGCACAGCCAGTGCTCATCTTGGGCCAGGGCCCTGCTCAGAAATAGTCTTTATGATGCATGTGAGCTTTTAAGCTTGGGACTTTTGGCTTGTGGTGGTGGACTTGAGGAAATTGCTTCCTGGATTTACAGGGATGGTAGCAAATGACCTTCTTGCCACCACTTATTCACTGATGGCTTCCTAGGATGGGCACTTATAGATGAATGAGTGAAAGGCAGGAGTTAAGTGGTTAATTGGAAGAGTGTATCATAGCATTGGTGGCTAATCCCCTGCCTGGCATTGTCATCAGAATTCAAAAAGGTGAAAGGGATTTAGCTCAGCAGCATAAGCGCCTGCCTGGTAAGTGTGAGGTCACGAGTTCAATCCCTGGTACCAAAAAAAAAAAAAAAAAAAAAAAAAAAGTGACAGTGAAGAGAGCACTTAATTCTTGCTGGCTGCTGGGAGATGGAAAGATGAACCTGTTTGCCCTTACTCTGCAGAAGCTCTCATCCTTATGCAGACAAACACATGTGTGATAAATGTTTATGGTAAGGGAGAGATTAGTATTGGCACTTTGTTTAAAAGCAAAACAAAAAAACAACAACTGCAAATGGAATTCTGAATTATTATTGATATTCAGTCTTCCAAATATAGTATTCAATATGAAATCTTTGAAATGTGTTAAAAGATGGCTTAATGTAGGAAAGGCTGAAAGCCCATGGTTTTTCTTCAGTCTGTTATAAGCATGAATCCGCCAAGTTAAGAACCAGAGCATATCAGCCATGCATCTTCACTGCATGGTTCCTTTTGGGAAATGGCTGCTTGATGCCTCTCTGGGCTCAGGAACGTAAGCCGGAGAATCATGGCTAATGGGCTTTGGTGCTGGTCAGCTCTGTCTGTACCCAATGAGGTTTCAAACGCAGAAGGCAACCATAGCTTTTTCTTCCCTGGCCAGACAGGGAAGAAAGGCTAATGTAATGTAGTAGGTACCTGGTATAAAAGAGAGGGTCTGTAGTGAGTGACCAGGATGCTCTGCTGATGACTGGGCACTGGACTTGTTTGACCAGAGCAAGTATTTAAGGGCAGAATAACAGATGCTGCTGGGGAACCTTTTTCCTTGGGTTCTGTTGTGCGGCCATGTGCCAGTGCATCCTGCAAGACAGATGGCTAGAGTGGCCTGGGCCCTGGAGTAGGAGTCGGCCCCCAGGAATGTGCGAGATGCTAGGAATTGGAGTTACACAGACAGGGGGTCCTGGCTGGAGGCTCACAGAGTCCTGGAAACACCTTCTACAGTCTGACTTGAGGTGGAGGGTGCCAGGGAAAGCTGTATGAGTTTCTTTTTCCTGTGAAATTATGGAAATTTTGCCCTTTAATCAACCATTGAGAGAATTGCCTTTAAGAGAGCTTCAAGTGAGTCACATTCAGGGGATCAGAGGGAGAGAAAAGCTGCTAAGGTGAAGAAAGCACGGGGTTACAGCCTGCCCTCCAGACGCACCATACTGACTGTGGGTCCCAATCTTGGGCCAAGGAGAATAGAATTTTCCATACTGTGTGCATGTGTACATGTGGGCGTCATTTACCCCAGAGGTGCTGTTGATAAGCAGTGTATGATTAAAGCCAGGACCTGTACGTTTCATTTCTGGAAATGAGCATTCTCTGTGAGAGAAGAAGAGCTGTGTGACTGTGGGAACTGTTTCATGACTTCTCTGAACTTCCATATGCTGAGCAAGGACTCTGATTTGATGTCCACTGTGTGCATGGCTCAGAGCGGACGAGAGGGAGAGGGAGAGGGAGAGGGAGTCTGTCTGCCTATCTTGTATCTCTCCTGTCCTTGGGAGTAGGGGTGCGGAGGGTGGGAGCAGTTTGCCAGGCTCAGGTTCATTGGAATCTCAAGTCCTGCTTGGATTTCACTGTCCCCCCCACTGCTGGCCATGTGTCTTGAGTCACTGCTGAAGGTGGAAGAGAGCAGGCGGGGTCCAACCCAGCACAGCTCTCCTGGACACGGCTGGGAGGTGCTGACCACAAGTCTGGGCCCCTGAACAAGGGCTACAACAAGGGTGTTTCTTTCCCCACTGGCGCTGCAGGCAGGTTCTCAACAGTTACCACAAACAAACACACTGTTCTGAGAGCAGTTGCTCTTCCCCCTCACCTTCTGCTTGCTGCCTGCCCCCTCCTTGGTGACCAGGGTTGACGTGTGGGAGGTGTGGAAATTGGCCTCACCGACAGTGAAGGTCATTGTCCTTTCTGTGGAAGGAGGATGTCTGGCACAGGATGGAGACCACACTCTGTCGTGGCTGGAATTGAGGCTGTGGGGGGCATGGGTGCCCTTTGAGTGCAGAGGAGCTTGACTTCAGTGGGTGTATCCTGGGCCACGGGAGCTGTGTTTGAGTGCTAGCTCCACTCCAGCTATTTTACTTACTTCATTTATTTGCTTTTGTATGTGTGTGTATAGGGGGAGGGGGACTGAGGATCAAGCCTATGGCCTCATGTGTGCTAAGCAAGTGCTCTACCACTAAGCTGCACCCCCAGACATCCACTCTGGCTCATGCAGGCAGTTTGTTCTCCCTTGAAACTATGTGGATATACTCAGTAGGAGCCTTAGAAAGTCTTAGGAGCCAGTGTAAGTGTTCAAGGGGCTGGTGGCCTGTACTGAAGAGGCACATTTGGAATCCTTGACCCCTGAGAGTCCCTATTGACTTGCTGGAACACTCGCTATGGAAAGGACCTCTGGGCCTGGGCCAGTGGTGGCTTCAGGGAGCCCGTGATGGGTGCCAGGTATCTGTCCAGGTGTCTTAGAGGAGAATACTACATCAGAAATGATTCAGAAGTCAAGTCAATGAAGAACATGGCAACATTCGAGGATCTTTGCATAGATTGTCCTGTTGAACCTTCTAGCAGCTGAAAGGAAGGGTAGAGAGGTATAGACATGTTAGGAAACTTGTCACATCATAAGAGAGGAGCAAGGAAGGAACTCTAGGAATTCTGAGTTCAGTCACTCTTACCCTTGAATGTCCCAAAGCTCTGTGCATATGTGTACATGCACGTGTGTCTGTCTTATATGTGGGAATGCAACCTTCCTGCAAAGATTGTGTTTTTTTTCGTCTTCATTCTGCTCAGGAGTGGCAGCTAGCCTAGTGCAGAACTGGGTTGTCTAATGGCTCCTAAATGCTTAATGAAGGTGTTATTGCTGATAAACCAAGATTGAAAAGAGAGAGAAGTAGGCATGCTGGCCAACATCAAAGCCTGTTTGTGTTTGTAGATTAGAGTCGGATTCATTCTGTGGCTCCACAGCCTCTTTTCCCACATCTTAGCCATGATACGTTCAAAATGGATGGTGTGTGTCTCTTTCTCTTCCAGGAAGCTGGGAATGGAAGCCCCCGGGCTGAGAAGTCTTCTTCTTCCTTCCCTAAACCCTTTGGAGAAGAGGGAGGGCCCCTGGCTGCCTCTGCAATCAAAGCTGTCCATACTCCAATGGTTTTCATTTGGTTTCTGTTCCTCAAAAATTTTTTATTCCGACTTGATTGTAGGACATTTAAAATCATTCAGAAAATAGAGTTATTTAATAGAGGATTCTGGAAAAAAGAAAAAGAGGTTCTAGAAATGTAATGGACTATGCATATGTTGACATTGCTCCTTAATTAAGCCTGGGCATGGACTAGATGTCATGGCCCTGTAACTAGTGTTCCAGGTAATCGATTTAGTGAATATAACAAAGTCGTAAGTTGGCCCAGTGATTGGTGATAATTGGGCCAAATTATCACCTACACATGCACATTAAAAATCACAGGATTTAGGCAGTTTTAGAATATGTATGTGCATGTCTTGTTTACACAGATTTTCAGAATATAGATGAGGATAAAGGAGAAATTTCTCCTGTGTTTTTAGCACCAGACATGTAAAAGAGCAGGTGTTGGGCATGTCAACACATTGACATTGTTGCCTCCTATATTTAAAGATTGATGAATTAATTCATAGTACCTCACTGGCTTAGAAAAGAAAGAAGACAGCAAGTTAAGATCACAAATATGATCTTAAATGACTTACTATAGAACTTCAGGTTTGGATTTTCCCCTGACAGAAGTCTTTTTAGCTTTTCAAATCAAGGGTTCTTATGAGCCCAGGTGAGGCCTCTGTTGAGGTTGAGCAGACAGGGACCAACCTGTCCTTTCTTCTTTGTTGGACAAAGGACTTCGTGCCAGTTGTCTCATGAGCCACTTGGTTTTTAGTCAGCTCAACACTCGTTTATCCATGTCCCATTTGGGACTGCATGGAGGATGAACTGCCCACCTTGCTGCCACCCTCTTGCGTTCCAGCATCCGTGTGATCAAATTCCCACTAGGCCCTCTGGATATCCCTGTGGGGTTTCAAAAAGCATTCTAAGCATGACTGTCTTATACATGGTCCAGTTTTCAGGTCACCCGAGCCAAGATTGTTGCTCATTCGCCCCGAGATTCTGTTTTCTTGCACATACTTGTTTTCCAGGGAGCTCCAGGGTTACTCTAACCATTTAGCTCTCCTTGCCTGTCTTGATATTCCTACTAGCTTTCAAGCACAAAGTAACTGAAAGCATTCATCCACTTATTGGGGCATTTCTGTGTTGGGCCCCTGGTCCGAAAGATCAGGAAGGAATCTTATTGAGTGATTTTTTTTTTTTTTTTGAAACTTCTGGTGATGCTGTTTCTGCATCTAAGCCAGGAGCGAGATTTCTAGAGTGGCAGGAGTTCTGTGGCTACTCGTTTTCCACATCTGTGCTAATCCCCAGTGGAAAGAGACTTTATGATGAATAAGACTCAGTTTCTGCTTTTGAAATATCCATAGTTTAGTAAAGGATAGAAACCAGATAGAGGTCATGCCAGTATTGTAACAAAAAGTCAAGAACTTAGAACTGATACCCCCTACCCATTTTTGAGAGTGCCTTTTCTGCCCACCAGGCCAGCATGGACCAGTACTTGTTCCCACATCTGACGAAGGGTTCTTCCAGAACCTATGTAAGTCTTATGCACATTGCACAATTAAAGGGAAATATATTTCTTGGTTACTGGCTGCTCAGTCAGCAGGTCTCTGGGCTGGGCACTGCTTTGGCTCACACTAGCCAGGAGATTTTTGCTCTTTCAGGCTTTGCCTTTCTTGGACTGAATTATATTCTCTGTCACATTACTGTTTTCTCACTTCTTAGCCAGAATTTGTAACAAACTATTTATGTTCTTACATTAAAGGAACTGTAGAACAGTGATAGCTTGAGACATTTCTTCTTCTTTCATCTAGAAGATAATAAGATTTATTTTTGAGGAGTAGATAAACAGTGGCTGACCAGCATGAGAATAAACAAGTTGCCAGCATTTGGGATTTTCCTTTTGGTATTAGAGAGAAACTGGCACCGCCTAAATCCCACTTTGTGGATGTGTTGTATGCTATTTTAATTATTTTCCCAGATATAAACATTTTCTCTCTTTTGTGAGCAATGTATTTACTCCATCTATCACATTTAATTTATTCTGTGCTTGTGAGTGCTGACCTCTTCAAAACTGTTGACTTCATCATCCACGGGCCATCCAGAAATGAGATCTTGATGCCCCCCCAATCAATTATGAAAAGCTTTTCACAGTAACATAATTGAACCACTGTTCGCCATACTTATAAAAAAAAATCAACATATCGTGTTAATATTTCATGAGTGCCCACGTTGCCAGCTCCTTGCAATGGGACTGAATTATGAAGAATGAGAATTGTTTCCCAATAGCCTAGCACATGGACAGAGTGCCAGGAAAGAGAGTTTGGAGTTGACTTTAAAGTTGGAAGTGCAACAGGGCCATTGAGAAACAATCCTCTGACTCATGTCAGATTGTTATAATTATTTAATGCCCACAATGCAGCCTTGTCCTCACGGATTTACACTGGAGAGGTTTCTTACCCACACATTGTGGTTGTTAGTTGCAGAGAAAGCAGCGTTTGTTTATAATGACATGGGGTATATCTGTATTGCAAAGAAAACACTGCAGATTCTGTCTTATGAAGGAGGCAGGAATTTGGCAAGCAACCTATAGGAAATTAGAAGACATGTTCTCATTACTTTTCATACATGTGGGTAGTTGCATCCAGTAACCATTAAACACCTTTTATTTTTAACCTTTGTCCCAAACTCTTGTTAGAATGAAATTGCATGCTTCTTTTCACTTATATCTTACTTGGCTAGTGTGTGTGCTTAGAGTATACCTGGACTTTTAAATCTTTCTAACATGTCCTTTAAAACTCCTTTTTGTAATTTCACATCCTGCTTCTATTACTTTGATTTACCTTTTTTTTTTTTTTTTAAATAGAGTAGCTGTGATTTGGAATTTTTCCATGGTACCACATCTCATTAAGTTCTTTCACAGGGTACTGGAATTTTCTCAAAGACAAAAATAAAGGTGAGGCAGGGAGGCTTTGAGGTTCGCCTGGGACCTGGGATCTTGGAAGTGTCTTATTTGATGGCACTTGATCCACTCCAGCTTCTTGGGCTGGGAAAGCCCTTTGAAAGCTCTCTTTTCCATCTCTCTTCCATGCTATCTGTCATGTCTAGCTCTGCAAAACTGTGCTTTTCCTGTGTCTTTCTTGGGTTCTGTCTCCTCTTTCCTCACATGGAGCTCTCATAATTGCCTTCACTGTTAAAGGAGATTGAATGTCCATGGATTTCTCAAGCTTACAGTGCAACAGGAGACACTGAACCAGAGCAGTGTGAAATTGTCTGGAGGCCTTCACAAGCTGGGGTGAGCAGATGCAATTTGTAATTGCACCGGAAATACTTGTGACCTTTATCATGCTTAGTGGTGAAAATGAGGAAACCTATATGAGTCAGCCTAGTCCTGACTTGGGACCTGGATGAAGCGACTGAGTCCTTACAGGTTTTGCAAGAGAACTAAAAATAGGAAGCAGGTGAAGAACATAAGGTGGAGTAACAGTGATTATAATTTGAACTTCAAATTAGGGCTGATGGTATATTCAAGGCTTTTCATGTTGTTCTCTAGTTCACAAGAAGCCTGAGAAATCTGTAGGAATTTGAGACACCTTTGATGGTTTATGGAGATTTGGGATTGTCTTGCACACTCTGGAGTTCATATTGGCTGAAATACAGACAGCGGGGTATTGAAGCAGATGGTGAGCCAGGAAAGTCTGAATGTTGTCATCTCTTTCTGTACTAGGGACTGGGTGACTGCATGGTGCTGTCATTCCTGGTGCTTTGGTAGAGGGAATGTTGAAAAAAAATCTTTCAAAAATTAGTTATCTGTGTGACTATAACCCTTCGTTGCAATAGTACATTTATGCCTTAGGCACTTTTGTGTGCATGTATTGTATTTCACAGTTTAAGAATAGTTTTAAAAAGCAGTATTGTGATATGTTGGCCAGTTTTAGACCTTTTGAAACAACAGGCTAAGAAGGTGTTATTATCTCACAGGTAAATCTGTTGGTTTTCAAATAACACAGCATACATTCAAAGCCTTTGCTCTTCCTACTCTGACTGTGAACTCCTTGAGGGCAGCCCAGCTTCTCCTGCTTCCTGGGTGGCTGGAGCTCAGGGCAGAAAGCCCATGGGAATGAAGGACAGGTCCTGAAGGGCACCGTGTGCCAAGCAGTGGAGTAAAACTTTCCATCGGTCCAGAAGCACATGGCAGAGGTCTCAAGAGGGGAAGTGTATGTGAAGATGTGACATGATCCAGTTTGAGAGAAATCTGCTCAGGGGTCTTGGTCCACAGTAATTAATAGAACACTGGTGTTCTGGGGGAGTAGAGAGTGGCTTCACCCTCACAGCAACATCTTGGCCGCATGTTGCCCCCACCCTACTCACAGGGCCATCCACAGCTTTAGTCTCTAATAGCACTTTGTCTTCTGAGAAGAAAGGCACAGTTGTTTTTCTTCTTCTCTTCCTCTTCCTCCTCCCCCTCCCTATTTCCCACCCCAGAGCATTCTCCTCACCCAAACCATGATCTCAGAGAGTTACAAGTCAGACATGCCATGGAGCCCCTTTGAGATCAGTTGTCTACATTAGTGATGGAATCCAAGGATCTTAAAAGAGGGCTTTGGAGTGGGAACATGTCAGCATTTTTAGACATGTTTGGGTTGAGAGAGGAAATGCAATTATGAGAAAAAGTAACATACAAAGTGATGTCTGTTCCTTCACCAAGAGGTCAAGGACCAGAAGGGACCCAGACAAATGAAGACCCTTGGTTTGTTTGGACTGTGTGATCTTGAGTTTCCCCAAATTAATTTGTGATCATTATTATCATGATTTGTGCTATTGGAGCACATGATCTTGAAGAAATGAAGCTTGAACAGTTTCAAGATAATAAGGGGAAGTCTGCAGGTCACCTGGGGCCCCTGGGAGGTGTATTGTGAATCTCATTCTGCCCTAATTTTAGGGAGCTGCTGGCAGGAAAGGCTTGAGGTGAGGGAGGTGTGTGTGCAGCCCTTTGGCACTCTGTTCCTCTCTGCATGCTTTGTTTGGTCTTTGCCTTGGCTTGTCCTCTAGCCTGTCTGCCCAGCTAGTGGGTGGGGGATGGTTGCTGGCCAGGCCTTCTGGAAGCACAGTCCCTGCCGTATAATTTGTCTACTTCTTTACTGCTGTCTGAAGCTGTATTCCTTTTTGGATCACCTGTGTTCAGGGCCTGGTATGATGAGCCATTGAGTAGAGTGCCTGAGATGATGCTTTAGTGACTTTGATTGTTCCATATCAGTGATTTTCCATTCCTTCTATGAAGATCAGGAATCTGGAGGCTTAAATTCTGGCCCCTGTTCTCCCATTTTCTTTTTTTTTT
>PVLA01005313.1:113149-129915 GCA_004027455.1 Hydrochoerus hydrochaeris | reverse complement strand
CATAGATCTCTGGCAGAATTCAAGTTCTCAGTGTTTTCATCTGTCCAGTGGGAACATAACTTGAGGCCTTCATTGGAAATTTCTTCAGCATGCATTGGGAAATTAGAACTTTCCCTGCGTGGCTTTGGGGAAGTTAGGTGATCTTCGGGATAGAAGTAGGTTGCCTCATATTTGGTATTGTGAGGTGGTAATCATCGGATGCTCCTGTTGCCATCCTGTGGTATGACAGAATTGTGTCACTAAAGACATGAAGTGAGTAAAAAGTGTGAAAATCCTAGAAGGGGAGTTGGGAGCATTGATACTGTGGTAAGACTTCCATACAGGAAATGCCTGTTTAGTGGTGCACAGAGGTGACACAGTGCCAGGAAGCTGCCTCAGGATCAGCATACTGGTTATGTGAAATGACTAAATTGGTCTACTTACAGCTGGGTGTTTCACCAGGCAGTTTATTATTTATTTCTTTTGGTAGTACTGGGGACTGAGGCCAGGGCCTTTACCCTGAGTTACCGCCTCAGCTCACTTTTTATTTTTTGAGATAGGGTTTCTTCTAATTGTTGAGGATGGGCCCAAACTTAAAACTCTCCTGCCTAAGACACGCAGAGTACTGGAATTTTGTGCATTTACCATCATACCCATCTTTAGCTAGTAAGTTTAATTATTACATCATGGTGATAATGTAAGGTAAAATATAAGGAATTACTTTACTTGTAAAAAAATATGCATAGGCCTAAGAATCTTTGTGTTTTTGTCTGTGTACATGGAGGAGAAAATACACAGTTGGCACTCCATATATATGAATTACACATGCCATGAGTCCATCAATGTAGGTAAAAAATGTTGGGAGAAATGAAAGTTGTGCCTGTTCTGAATACATAGACTCCCCCCGCCCCATTGTCCCTATTTCCTAAACAATATAGAAAAATAGCTATTTACATAACACTGTATTAAGTATTATAAAGAATCTGGGAATGGCTGCTTTTAGAGACGCGAACATTTGCAGATTTCCATGTCCTTGGAGTTCAGTTCTTCATGGTTACTAGGGGATGACCACAAATTTCTATAATCATAATTACAACATTTTTATAATTCTTACTTTATATGAAAGGACTCATTTTAATTTTCTCAGTTACCCAAGGAGGTGGGTACCATTGTTTCTGTTTAGTAGATTGGAGAAATTAAGGGGCACAGAAGTTTATACCCAGTGTAAGTGGAAAAAGTAGGATTTGAATCTAGGCATTCTGGCTTCAGGATCCCTCCCCTTAATAAGTCCCACTTAAGCTGAGTTTGATATTCACCATGGTGCACAGTTTGCATTCATTTGGCAGTGTATAAGACTTACATGCTCTAACAGAGGAAGTTCATCTAGGGTGATCAAGCCCAGAGTTTGGCATCAATGTTAGAGAGTTCCATGGTTAATAGAGTCTTTTGGTGTTCTGGGGACCTGATTGTGATCTCCCTCCTGAGCAGGATCCAAGTTACATGGGCTCTTTCCGTCATTCTTGTGGACATTATACTTTTTGGAGTTTGAGGGACTGTGTCTTTCTATACAGGGGATTTTACAGGTCACAGGTCACAGATCACACTTAACCTAAATGCGTAAGTCCTCTGTTATGTGCCTTGGGTTTTCCCATGTGTTACACATACTTGTATACATACATGTGCATGCACACGCACAACCCCCTCTCCCCCTTTGGTGGTACCGGGCATTGAATTCATGACCTGACACTTGTCAGGCAAGTGCTTATGCCACTGTGCTAAATTCCCTGCCCCAACAACCCTTCTTGATGATTATTGTAAATTTTTGGACCTCTGAACTATGAACTTTCTTAGACGATCATCACTTGTATTAAGATGATGGGAAAAATTCACTTTATAAAAAAATTCAGATCAGTTTCTTATATGTATTTTTGTCCATTGATCATCCTGGGTAGTACCACAGCCAGGTAATGATTGAGTTTTGATAAAGGTATTTTAGGGAGTACACATGTGCGAATATTCTGTCACTTTGCCTGCTTTCTCCTCTGTCTGCTTCCCTTTTCCCTTACTCCTTCTCCCACCCGCTTTCCCTTCCTGTTTGCTTTTAGTTACTTTCCTTTTTCTCTTTTTTAACTGCTTTGCTTCAACTGTAGAAAATGGTCTAAGTTCTCACATCCTGGTCCTCTGTCAAGTGAAATATGGACCATGTCTTTCACAAATGGAGATAGTTACTGAAATAGCTATTTCAAAGAATCAGTATGTACTTGTATACCTGCCCTTGGCCAAATAGTGGCATTGGGGTAGGTGGGGTATATGTTGTACCCACCCTGTCACTACTGCCAGTGCCAGGACACAGACCACCTGTCCTAAACTTCCTGTCCTCAGTTTCTGTGTGGAAGTGGAACTGAAGAGGGGGTGGGGGCAGAAGCCTTGCCTGCAAAGTCTTAACTGATCAAAGGACAAAGGAGCACAGCTAGAGTGGACCACGCCCTTTGCTGACTGGGGCTGGGTGGTGTCCTTATTGATTGGGCTCCCCACTGGTTCAGGGGAAGCCTGAGAAGTGCTCCCCCCCAAATTAAAACACCTGCTTTGGAGAACAACTGTTTGATAGAGCTCTGCTGAAAGAAATTCAGTGTCAGGAGCATTCTGGTTCTGATATCATTGTGGTTGCACAAAGAAAATTAGCATCCGTATTAGTAACTCCTAACCCAAGAACCATGTAATTATCTCATGTTTTTATCTAATGACTATGCTCTTCCACAGCTTATTGGGGGTAATCTTCAGAGTATGTCTGATTACATGTTGCACAGAGAAGTGAACTAAAAGAGCAATTCAGAGCCCAGCTCCTGTTTAATTCTCAGTTTTACACTTCAAGATAACATTCTTAGTAGGCATTTGTGCAGTTTTTTTTTTTTTTAATATGCCTCTCTTTTTTTCTTGTTATGTAGTTTTATTGCCCTGGCACATCTGTTGATGGTAACAGTGAAAAAAAGAGCCACAGTCCCAGTTCTCCTGTATTTCACTAATTAGGCCATGTTCCTGAGCTCTTTAGGAAATGTTTAATGATGAATAAACCTTTGTAGGACTTTTATATGGCAGTGTGAGGGTCTTTCTACCTCATAAGCCAAAGTAATAAGCACTTACTTGCTAGCAATGTCACCTTGGGCAAGTTACATGACTTCTTGAGCTCTGTTTTCTTTGCCTAGAAAATGTTGCACTTTCTAGGCAAAGTCTTGTTTATTCATGCTGAGGCCTCAGTGAGGCCACTGCAGGAGAAGAGTTGGGATCTTCTGGAAATCATCCCCAGGGCAGGTGAGAGATAGGCTTCCCAGACTGCTGCATAGGTAGTGATGCTAGAAACATTCCAGGAAGTCCTGACCTCTGTACTTTTCCATCCAGAGATACTTTCTAGATGCAAGAAAACCATTTGGATAAGACTAAGCACTGCAGGTAGGAAGAGACAAAAGACTGGGGCTGGCACTAGTGTTAGATGATAAAAGCTTAAGGTATGGTGGGGTGCTGCTTGGGGTCAGATTTTCTTTCCCACAATACCATTAGCAGAGAAAAAGAAGAGGGAATCTTTCAGCTCCTATTATATCCTACTGTTGCTGTGGAGGCAACAGTGACACCCTCTGGGGAATGTAGAAGGTGTGAGGAGTTTCTGTCCCCAGAATGTTTTCTTGTGGAGGGAAGTGGAGAGCACTCAGGGAGGGCCCACATGATGCTCAATACCCATTTTCTCTCAGCATATGGAGGCCCCACTGTGCTGCTCCAGATACAAATCTGTCCTGGGTTTTGGGTAAATTAAGCAGTGGCAGCTCCTCACTTCTCTGACACACTGGAGAATGGGGACTTCTGCAAAACTAAGGACATAATCTGTAGTTCTGACCATGTTTCCAATTCTCCAGTTCTTTTTCTCTTTCTGGCTGGATTTTAAGTCCTTTGAGTGAGACTTTATATTTGTGTTCATTCTCTGCTGGAATCACCTCTTTTAATGTCTAGCTTGTTCAGTCATCTGTTCGTCCTTCTCTGTGAGGTTGATTGCACAGTGCAGTGGAATAGAGGGAAGTGAAAATAGCTAAATATGTACTGTGTGCCCTGGGTTCTGCATGCAGTGGGCATTCAGCCCTCAGCCTGAAGAGCAGTCATCCCGTGTAGGTACTGAGTCTGGACTCTGTGCTGGGTAGCATGTGTGGGCATCCTCAGAGCCATAGTTGCCTCTAGCACCCAGCTGCTGAGCACCCAGCTGTGCTGCTTGCTGGGCCACCTAAACTTTGACCTTTCAGAGCAAATGGGGTCTTTGGAGCCAGTGAGTTCTTTCAAACAGTGCTGGATGCCTCCCAGTCGTGTCTATCTGGGAACCAAGCTTTAAAAAAGTCCAGCTGCTTTGTTAAGAGAGGATGGCGTGAACATTGCTGAGTGAGGGCTCCCATTGGGGGCTCCCTGTCTTCCAGACCACTACCAGGTCACCCCTAGTTGGTTGGCAGGGAGCTAGGGAGAGGCTTTCCCACCATCAGGTCCTCTCAGTCCTGAGCCCTGGGGTCGGTGGAGGGTAGCCACAGTCGGTGCATTCGGACCCTGGACTTGTAGAGTCATCTTGGCCCTGCACCCTGCCAGCCTGGTGCCCATTCATTTAGGAGCTGGCAGTGGGCAGAGTCTCCCAGACTGCAGCCACCTTTCTCAGCCTACCTTACGTTGCCCTTTCTCCACTTAAAACCAGTGGTTACCAGTGAATGGTGCTGCCTCTTCATATATTCAGTTCTTAGTAACTTTCCATTTTTAATCTACTGGATGATATTTTCAATTCTTAGTAAGAAACACATTGATTTCTTTTTTAAAATTTTGTTAAATATTTTGTTTGCATTTGTGTGTGCTCATGGATCATCAGTATAAAAAAAGTATTGCCATATAAAAAAATTAACAAGCTCTGTTATATAACCCATCAAGGAACTTAATCACTTGGGTAGGCTTCTACATGCAAATTATGAGTCGGGCCGCCTCCTAAGATCCAGAAAAGCAGGCAGGGATGGGGATGTTTACTGTCACACTACTGTTCAGAATTACACTATAGACTCAGAATGAAAGGTATCCAGATTGTAGAGGAAGACGTAAAACTGTCTCCATGTGCAGGCAAGTTGGGCCTGTGTGAGAAAGTCTTGAGGAACACACGCTGTATAAACACAAACCTATTAATAACTGGTTCAGCAAGGTTATAGACAGGGCAAAAGAAAGATCAGTATATAGAAATCATCTGTGGTTTTACATACTAGCAATGAATTATCTGGAAATAACATGAACAATTCCATTCATAATAGCACTGAAGGATAAATTATTTGAAACAAATTAACAAAATAAGTATAAGACTAAAACATTGCTGAGACAAATTAAAGATCTGAATAAATGGAGAGTTGTCACACTTTTGTAGATCTTAAGACTTAGTATTGTTAATTCTTCTCAAATTGATTTAAAGATTTAGGACAATCCTTATAACAATTCCAGTATGGTTTCTTTTGTAGAAATTGACAGTGGCTTCCTGACACATAGCAATGCAGAGGATTCAGAATAAACAAACAGTTCTGAAAAGGAAGAAAAAAATTAGAGGAGTTACATATCTTGGTCTCAAAACTTGATACAAGGATACAGTTACTGAGACTATGTTACTGGCATAAATATAGCCACTGGAACAGAATTGAGAGTCTAGTGATATAAACTGTTACATTAACTGAGTTTTCCACAAAGGTGCCAAAGCAATTCGGTTCAATTCCCTAGCCTTTAATAAGTAGTGCTAGGTCAGTTGGATATATGCATGTGAAAAAGATAATTTAAAATCTTTAACGCTATATATAGTATAGAACTAAACATGAATCATAGATTTAAATGAACTACATATTCTAGAAGACACAATAAAAAATATTCATGACTTTTGAGTTAGGCAGAGAGCATTCTTACATACCAGCTCAGAAGCATAGCACACCAAATTACTTTCTGGAGGGTTTGGTAGCATTGAATATTGTCTTTTAAATTTTTTTTCAGTCATTGGTTAAAAAGAGAACATATTTACTATATTCTCTTGTTTCTTATAAGGTTTTAGTTTAATGCATCATTAAAAATTATTAAAACTTCATGGGATATTTTAGATCCTGTCACATCTCCTAACACACCATGTGTCTTGGGTTATACTTTTCCCTGGAAAACTGTGTTTAAGGAGCCTCTGGGAGGAGACCGTTAGTATTTTTGGTCTTGATGCAAAGAAAAATTATGTGAGCAGGTGGTTTTTGAAGAACAAGCAGAGTGGCAAATGGTACAGACCCAACAAATGTAATAATCAAGGTTTGTTAAGAATAGGAAGGAATTTGAAATGAGCTTGCTTGGGTTCTAATCATGGTCTGCCTCTTACTAGCTATGCAAACCTTGGTGCAGTAACTTACTGTCATCAAGTCCTTCAATTCCTCTGAAAAAGAGGTAAGAGAATTATTTCTCCCTTTAGGGTTACTTTGTATATCAATTTAAAAAAGATGTTTAAAGGGATAGTTCTGTACCTGGCAGATAGGAACTCACTGTCAGTTAATACTGTTATGGTTTGGATTTCAGGCCCTGGGACTTAGGACATAGGCCCTAGAAATTTTGTCCTGCATGCAGTTATCTTCTTAAAATGAGCTGGAAGCAAAGGACTAGAAGCAAGTTCTTTTTGTTACTCCGGAGTGATTTCCTTTGGGGCTGTTATCCTCCCCATGGTTTGAATTCATAGAGTAACTAAAGGGCAAGAGGGAATTTCTCTCTCAGCTCTCTGTCTCCGAGAGTGCCTCTGGGTAATGGTGAGATGCCACTCACCAGTTCTGTTGTTATTGTTTTTAGGACTGTAAGCCTCCTGGATAGAACCCAGTAGATTTTCTTGAGTGTAGAAGAATTGAGTGAGGTGAAGGAAAAGTGTTTAGACTTACTATCTAGAGAACCATGCCTGATCTTGCTTTAGCCCTGAACTTACATATTGTGGCTCTAGCTTATGAGTTCCTCACAGACAGGAACTGTACCAATCAATTCTCTGCATCTCCCAGGTACCTTTTTCTAGTACTATGCAAATACTGAATGCTCACAAAGTGCTTGGATTGACATTTGAGATGAAATTGTAGAATCACATTCATGTCAAATGAAGTTCATAGAAATAGTCTCATTTGTTCTCAGCAACCCTGAGAAAAAGGTGGGTGTGTGAGAGAAGCACACTTATTATCTCTATTTTACGAATAGGAAACGTAAGGGCTAGGTAATTTAATGATATGCTAAAAATGGAACAGTTTTGAAGGGGAGGGTAGAGATTTGAACTCAGGACTGTTAATTCTGTGTTCTGTGGGTGTTCCTTTGCTGTGTTTGCTTATGTTGCTGATAGTTGATGTATTCTGCTGATTTTCAGATTTTTAGGACAAAGTTAAAAGGATTTTCTCATATTGAGTATGTTGGAGAATGAGAAAGATCTTAGCAGCAAAGGCATTTCTTCCTCACTGTTTTTTCTCCAGACTCTCTGGACCAACTTTTAGGGATCTGATACTGTGCTGTGGCCTGCTCTGTGACACTACAGCTCCAGCAGATACGTTTGTCACTTCTACTCCACTTTGGCAGGGGTTGTTTTGTATCCTCCTCACCCAGTGGAAAAAAATAAATGATTGAGAGAAAATGACATTTCCTGGTAATGGAAAGTAACAGTTGGTGAAACTTAGAAGTATGTGTTTCAGCAGAAGAGAGGGGGCCCCAGGGGAGCAAATTACTGGCTCATTTGGCTGAAGAATATGTTTGCAGCATCACAATTGTCAGTAATGATCTTTACAGCCCCAGCTTGACTGTGAAGGACCCGGGGCCTCCATGCCACTCCCGTGGGATGGGGACCTCTTCCTGGTGGACACTTGATTCACAAGGGCATGGATTATCCATTCTTTCTGTGTGGAGCCACTGAAACAATTGTCCCCCTTGTTTGGTGTGCGATGTGGCATCGGACAGTCAGGCCTTTTTATAGCTGGTGGTGGTGTGTATGTTCATACTGTTCTTTATGCACTTATTTTATAGCTTATGCAGCAGACGTTCAAGTCAATTAGCTTCTTGTCCTGCAAGCTGGGCGCTGCTGGTCTCCTTTCTTTTTGTGCTTTGTGGGTTGGTGTCAAGTTACAGCATTTTTATTGGTTCTTCTTTGCTGAACCTTGGTTTCAAAAGCTAGTGTTTGTTAGTTGAAGTTCTTAAAGGCATAGTTTTCTTTTCTGCGAAAGTGCAGTATGTGTTGCCTGTAGCAGTGTGAGTTTATCTGAGAGATGTGTGCTGCGTGTGCATATTTAATTTTTATTTTTTAATTTGGCAGTGCATATAAATCCTAATCCAAGAGAGTGATCTTTCAACTCATTATTATTGCTTTTCTGGGGTTAGTGTGAATCTCTTCCTATTTAGAGTGTTTGTTTCTTGATTTGAATCTCTTCCTCTATAACTGTACTCCCTCCACCCCCTCCAGTTTTTCTCTTTATCCTGCACCCTTTGGATCCTGCCTCAAACTCTTGTGCCATCAAGTTGGAGCAGAAATACATGGGTTAAAATCTGTTTCTCATGTGTGCACACTGTTCCTGCAGCGGATAATGTTTATGGAGCATACACAGAGTCACTTTTTTTTTTTTTTTTAAGTCTGTGTTGGTTTTTAAATATTGGAAAGAAAATTTCCTGTTTCCTCTTTCCATCTCCCTTTCCGGGATTTTAGCCCTGGTGCCTTTGGGCTGTTTGTAACTGCTAGTTAAGGTCAGGTGGTGCAAATACAGCATCCATCTCAGAGAAGCACACACCGCCCCCACCGTGGCCAGGGGTTTTATCCCATGTTTTTGATGTGTTAGGGTGTAAAGTTCTTCAGGACAGTCTCAAGTTTACCTCAGACTTCTTTGAGCTTCCCATGGTGCTGGCTAAAGCTGTTTATTCAGAAAACATAAGAGAGAATGACAGGTTAGTCCCACCCTGGAGGAGCACACTTTACCCACCCAGCATTCTCCCTGCTGTTGGGTCCTGGCCTGTGTGTACCAGGCCTGTGGCAGCAATTGGATTGTTCTGAATTGTTACCTTCAACAGTGATCAAAGCATAAGGCTTTGCTTACCTTAGTGCTCCTCTTCAAAAGTAAAATCTAAACCAAAGGGAATCATCTTAAATTTGTTCTTGTTCTTGCTGACTTTGAACAGTGATTGATAATGCCCATATTGATCCTTGGCTGATCAGTTATTTTCCTTTATCCACACATTTATGGAGCTCTACTGCTAGCATGAGCGGTAGGTAAGCAGGAACATGTGTTGTGTTTAGTGAAGTCACCATCAAAGGTACAAGCATTAGTGCAAGCTGAGCCCTTGCCATATTATGAAGTCTGTTCCTTCTACCTTGCTCTTATGTAATGTCCATATAGGAACACATGCATTGGTGTCCTGAGATTCCTGGGCCCATCTGTTGCTTAACACCCAGCACAAAGCATTTAAGGACTAGTTAATGGATGAGTTGGGCAGGCTGAGGGCTTGTAGCTGTGTGTAGCAGAGGTCATTTCTAATGTCAGAGGTTTTATATGATTTTACTGAGCTGAGCCTTTGGGGTGGGGTCATTGAAGAAGACCTGGCACAGGAGCAGGGAGGCCAGAGGGCCATTGGGGAATACAGAAAGTTGGGACTTCTTGAAATTGGAAGGGAATTCCCAGAGGGATGGTTGGGGAAGGAGGGTGAGAAAGACCAAAATGGTGTCTCTGGGGACTGAACAGTAGTTTCCCTTGCTGGGCAGATAAGTCAGGACCGCCACCCTGCAGTGTTCCACAAAGGCCTTTGGTGGGCGCATCCTTGTGGATAATGTGGGAACCAACAAGTAGCCCAGAGGCAGGGAGAGCCTGATGTGTTTGAGGGAAGCCAGCTCATGCTTGCATTTCTTTGCACATTCCAAGATGCCTTGTGCTTCTCATGAATTTCTGAGCATTTTGTCCATGTTTGCTGTGAATTCTAGTACTTTTTCTGTTACTATTTTAATTTCTGCACACCTTGGTGAAGTTAGCACTACTCACCTTGTTGTTTCTCAATTTCTATTGCATTTTTCTTGGTAGGGAGTGGGGTACCCCTAACCCACCGACCCAACCCCATCACCTTGGTTGTCTTACTTTGTTCATCGGGTACCTGGGGTACTTTGCTGCTTCTTTGCAGGGATAGGCCTAGCTCCTGAGTCCTGGAGCCAAAGAGTAGTCCAGCCACCCCTTAACAGCCTGGGGGTTGGTCTCTCCTCTTCATATTTAAAGACTGGCAGGACTGGTACCCCTGATGCTGGCACATCTCACTGGGAGACAGGGCTGCTTCCCCTATCCCAGCCCAGCACAACCCCTTTTGTTTTGTTCCTTGTGGCTTGTGTGGGTTTAATTAAAAAAATTTGTTTGCATATATAGGATATGTATATATATACACACACACACTTTTTAGCTTTGTATAAATTATATTAATTGTGTATTAGTTATAAACATGTCATACACATTCATATACACATTTTAGTTTCTATTTGTGGCCTGTTCAAATGGGAAAACCAAGCAGCAGGAAGGGGTGGAGTTGAGTGCCGCACCCTTGCCCACACCATCTTCTTGGTCCCTTCACCTCTCTGTCTTCTCTGGCTGTGGGTGATCAACTTTGTACTTTAGCCCCTTTCTCAGCCCCTCAGCCCAGTTTTGTGCTGAGAAGCGGATGTCCTCCCTTCACCCTGATCTCTAGGGGAGGATTTTCTCTTCCTGGAATTCCCCCACCTTCCTCCTTTGGCTCCCCGACAACCACTCTGTCATGCCTACTGCTCGAAGCTTGCCTTGTCTGTCTCTTCTCTTCCTGGCCCTTCCCAGGCCTGTCTGAACCTTATCCTTCTTCAGAGTTCATCTCAATTATTACCACTTCCGAGTTCTTTCCTATGGAGCTACTTCCTTGAATTCCCCCAGTGCCTGCAGCTTAGACCTGCCTTGTTTCTCATTAATTGGGGACATGTTCCCCTCAACTCCTCCAGGGCCAATGTGCTGCCTCATTATATTTGTGTCTGAGAAATCTTGCCCTTGCATAGTCAAGAAATCTTTTGTTTGAATTAGTGGGTTTTTTAAAAAGTAGGTTCCAGAGAGGTTTTATTTCTTTCAAAGAAAAATCTTGTAGTCTGTTTGCCTATAAACTAAGTCTCATAGTGCCCACATAGTTAGTTTATAAACTTAGTTCGCTTATATTAGCCTTATGTTTCGTATATGTATTCATATATGCACGCATATGCATTTACTTTTGGAAATGTGCCATGTTATTTTAAATAGGGTGTAAAATGGAAACCTTTGCTCTTCTAATCAATATGCCCACAGGAAATGTGTGGCTCTCAACAGGTGTGACAGGTAGGACACCTGCCCTAGTTTTAGTTTAACTGATCCCAGAGCAGTAGTGAGTAAGCGGCAGATCCCAGAGTCACACCACTCTGCATCTTCTAGTGGCTCACCCTGCCCTGCATAGTGATTCAGCTAATTAATGTGTGTACACGAATTCATTAGGTTGCAAGTTGACAGTGTGTTCCTATTTCCAAGCTCTTTCCATGTACACTCCATTTTCATAATGTTTGATCCTATGTAGGATTTCCTGTCTCCAGATTCAAAGCAAGCAAACTAAGAAAAGATGCAGTGGAACATAGTTTGAGATAATTGCTTAATTAATCCAGATGTTCAACAAGGGTTGTAAAAGCAGTACAGGAGACTGGGGTGAAAAATCAAAGTTTTTGGTCAGTGGTATTCAAAGCCAGACTTTTTCTTGGTAAAACAGAAAAGACAGTAATGTTTCCAAGGCTGTGCCTAATCCACACATTCTTGGTGAGACTTATTTCCCCCTCTTTCTATTGAGTTTAACATTTCCTTCTGCTTCTTGCACTAATCATTAATAACTATAGTGTTGTCATGGCTCAAAACTTTCCTATTGACACTTCAATCATTTTTTAAAGATCTTGAATGTTCAGCCTTTATAAAGCTAACCTTTTGCACTCTATTAAAATTTAAGAACTGCTTGATTCTCCGTGAATGCCCCAGCTACTGGATCATGAAAGCATTACCTTGTGCCAAGGGCATGATGCAGTACACTCATTCCTTTTTAACAAATAATAAGAAGTTTGACTTTTCATTTACACATCCTGCCAATTGCTAACAAGTTTCCATCTTGTTCAAACACCAGATTGATTCTAAGAAATTGAAAATATTGATTTAACCCTCTGTCTGATTTGTACTGCAGGCACCTGCTAGTGCAGTCTTAGCACATTACAATTGCTTGGCTGTAATTCCTCAGGGGACCACTAATAACTACCACATCTGTCTTTTCATCTTCCGAAATTATGCTAGCAGTTGTCCAAGTCAATTGTGATTCATTTGATACCGCTCTCCTTCAAGACATATTGCAACCAAATAGACTTGCTCACCAGTAATATATCTGATGACATAGTTAGTTCTCATTAATTGACAGAATGATTCAGGCTTTTATGGATGGCATTAATTGGTCCCTTGTGTCCATGCAATAATTGACCAGACAGAAGAGGCAACATTTGCTTTCACACAGTCAGGAGAGTTTGGAGATGAGGTAAATGTAGTAAGGATGACAAAATGTCTGTATTTTTAATCAAGACTTTATCAATGAATTTAAAAAAAGATTTGGGGGGAATTCAAATCATCTTAACAATGAACATCATATTCAATCTGCCAGAGATGTGCTGATATGCAGGTTTGGCCTTGGAGTGCCAAAATGTTTTAAAATGGGACCACTTGATCTAACAGGCAGAGCAGGAGGATGCTGTACCTGAATTAAAATTTTGAAAAAAGAGAGATGTTTACTGAAAAACAGTCCTCTCAGATTTAAAGACCAATCTAAAAATGGGTATTTGAGGTGAATACATACTTCTCAGATGAAGAAGTATAAGCAGCAAATAAATATGTGAAAAAAAGCATTGGCCATTCGAGAGATGCAAATTAAAACAACACTGAGATTTCACCTCACCCCAGAAAGAATGGCTAGTATTAAGAAATCAACCAATAATAAATGTTGGAGGGGCTGCAGGGAAAAAGGAACCCCTCTCCACTGTTGGTGGGAATGCAGAATGGTGCAGCCAATGTGGAAATCAGTGTGGAGATTCCTCAAAAAACTAGGACTGGAGGTCCCATTCAACCTAGTTATTACCCTTCTGGGTATCTTCCCAAAAGAATTAAAAACATCATACCACAGCAATATATGTGCACCCATGTTTATAGCAGCACAGTTTGTAATCACCAGGTCTTGGAAACAGCCTAAATGCCCTTCAGTTGAGGAATGGATAAAAAAAGATGTGGTATTTCCATATAATGGAGTACTATTCAGCCATAAAGAAGGATAAACTGGATATTTTTATAGGTAAACAGACGCACCTTGAAAACATAGTTATTAGTGGAATAAATATGCCACACATGCATAATCATCACATTATTTCATTATTATGATAAGGAAAAGACATGTATTTTGTCCCAGAGAGAATGACTTTTGCTAAGCAACAACTCAGGCCACACCTGCCTTCGCTTTAACCCACTGTGAGCCATTTTAGGTTGACTTTTGGATGTTTTAAGAAATTTTTGATGTGCAGTAAGCTTTGGGTTTTTTGCATGTGCATATCCAGTTCTAGTATATTTATTGAGGGTACAATCTCCTCTCCACTTCATTACTTTTCATCTTTGCCAGAAACCAAATCATCTGTTATGTGGTATCTATTTTGGGACTTTGTAATGGTACTTTGGTAGTTGTCTATCTTGTGACATCAATGCCCTTTTGTCATGATTGGTGTAACTTTATGATAAGTTGTGGGATTGGGGAGGGTTGGAGCTCTAATTTTGTTCCTTTATCAAAGTTGTTTAGACTATTGAGTCTTTTTTATTTTTATAAAAATGTAAGCATCAAAATGTTAATCTGTATCAAAAATGATATTGACAAATTTGATGAGGGATTGTGTTTTCTGATCTTTATTATTTTCTTTATTCATTTTTGGTTTCATTGTCTTTCATTTTTAATAAAAATAAATAAAACTTCAAAAAGAAAGATGTTTGCATGCAGGGTTTTTTGTTTTTTGTTTTTTTTACATTTGTTCCTAGTCATTGAACAGACTGGGTGTGTAAAATCTGAAAATGTGGAATTTATCTTGCCAAATGTTTGGGTAAATCGTCTCACCTTGGAGAAAGTTAAATGTATTCCTGTCACCATGCTCTTGGGGGGAAAGTTTGGCTCCCTTTTTCCTACAGGATGAAGGTTTTTTTATACATAAAATTTGTTTATAGCTTGCCTCTGTTCTTTATTCCCTCTACCTATCTAGTCACACAGACATACTCGATATTTCCAGATTTTAATATTAATGTCTTGTTTTTGTAATTGAAATATTCTCTTTACCATTAGCCATTTTAGAAATTCCCATTCTAGAATCTCTTGCGTGTGTGCTCTAGATTTTTCAAACCAAATCAGTTCTCCTCTCCTTGTGTTTACTCATTTGGTTGCTTGTTTCCCCAAATAGCCCTTAAGCTTGCCTTGGGCAAGGGCTGCGTCTAAATGCTTGATACATGTAATTATGTACGGATTTAATAAATGTTTATTGGATTGAGTTGCAGTAGTTGCATTTTCACGAATGAGAATTTAGTTTGAATCCAAGAAAGATGACTTGGATCAAATTGGATGTCATGCAATGTGTATCATAGCTAGTGTGAATAAGTGGCTGGCAACCAGCCCTGGGGGATAATTACAATTTGGTGTAGAACCAACCATTTGAGGTGTGGAAGATAAATCACTCAGTTCACTTTTGGATTGGGAAGAGTATGGTGTGATTTGGGCAGAATAGATTTTCTGGTAGGATTTCATTTCCTTAGACTGGTCATCCTTTTTTTAGCATAGGTCATGTGGGTCTGACAGTAGCTGGGACAGCTACCCATGGGGAGTTGGGACTTTTGAACATCTAACGCAACCTCCCTTTAAGGGCAGTGCTGATAAAGCTGGCTGAAATCCTGGCTCTGCTGTTGATTTGATGTGTGCTTCAAGTGAGCTCCTTCACCAGTCTTAGTCTCAGCTTCCTCTTCTCTAAAATGGGATAATAATAGTAGCACCTGTTTAGGTTTTTGTGTCAGTACACTGCATGGTGCCTGTGGTGTATGCGGTAGGTACTCAATAAATGGTATTTGGTGCTGATTACAGACAGAATTAGATTATTTCAAGGATTCAGAACATCAGATAGTGGATGCAACTACATACAGAGAAAATACTTTGGAGGATTTTTTTTTTTTTAACTATACCTCTACTTGCATGAGTTCGTTATTATCTCTGAGACTGTCACCTCCATAGATGTGAGCTGCTGTTATAACTCATAGAATCACTGAGAGATGGAGGGAGCTTATGTGTCAGCACCACGGTGAATATGTGTTCTCCACAATGAGAGAATATGTGAGGTCGCATGTGCCTGAGACTAAGTTGGGGTGCTGAGTCAGGAGGCTGAGGCAGGCAGATCACTGTGAGTTTGAGGCCAGTATGGGCTATATAAGTTGAATTCAAGACCATCCTGCACTACATGGCGAGACATTGACCCCCACAAAAACAAAAACAAACAAACAAAAAACGAGAAAGAATATGTGAAATGATAGATATGTTAACCTGACTTACTCATTATGCATTAAGCACATATACCATATTATCAGATTGTGTCTCACAAATACATGTAAAAGTTATCTATTAAAAGTAAAATTAGGGGGCACTGGGAAAACAGGCAGCCAGTATGCCGCTCTGGTAAGTGGCTGTGGCCTCCCAAGCTGCGGCCACCCCAGGGCGAGAACCATATCAGCGTTTCCTGAGATCTGTGCCATGTTGTAACTTGGGGCACTGGGAAAACAGGCAGCCAGCTCACCACTCTGCTGGGCAGCTGTTGTAGTCAGGGGTTATGCAGAGAATAATTAGAGTCAGGACTTGGAGTTTATAATATTATTTTTATGATGGTCACCCATAGTTAATACAAGAAAATGCAGGAAATCTCTCCACAACACCAAAGACATAGAATATTTAGCAAGGGCCTGAATCCCACAGCAATGTCCCACATGAATCCAGATGAAGACCCAGAGCTCACGACAATGCCTCCCACGAGTCCAACTGGAGGTCTAGAGGCCACAAGAAGGACTCATGCCAGTCTTTTTTACAGATTTGTGCTGGGAAGGCCCAAAGGTCAGCAGTGAAAACTAGAAAGTCTGTGCCAGCAAGTGAAGGAGCTGTGCTGGTAGGTTGAGGGTTCTACGCTGGAGCTGAGAAATCACACTCACAACAAAGACCAGAGCTGTCCTGGAAAGCACCACAGCTATCCTCAGTGACATGGAGGCCCTGAGCTCCTCCAACGATAAGCACAGTTGAGCACATTCCAGGAAGCCAGCGTAAAAGTTCATCCTGGAGATTAAGCAGCACATGTCTTCCCCTCCAGAACCAGGAAACAATGCTCGATGTGAGGACTAGAGCTTCTCCAGGAGAACCAACGGCTCAAACAGCAACTTGTAATAGAACGCACAATACCTCAACCCATTAATGGCTTAACACACTAACGTGAATAGCTTCTCCTTCTCCACATCTCTATTTATGCTGGCAACTTTCCTCAGGTGAAACATCTACGCCCAGCACCACGCTGATGTAATCCAGCTGGTGTTAAGTTGACCACTAGTTTTCAATCCATAACAGCGGCTGTGAGCCTACCTGCACGTGGGCTATGAATCAAACGCCCCCCCCCCCCCCCCCCC
>PVLA01005313.1:0-113049 GCA_004027455.1 Hydrochoerus hydrochaeris | reverse complement strand
TACTATTGTACCTATTGCTGTTATCCTGGTAACATGCTGTGAGGTTCTGTACCAGTTTCATTACACTGCCTCAATTGGCTTTGTCCTATCTTGTTCTGCTGTATTTTACTGCCTTCAAAATAAGTAAAATAAAATAAAATAATAATAAATAAGAAAAAATAAAGTAAATAGCAACAACAAAATGGATCAGTAAGGTACTGAGAAACCTGGAAAAAAAATTAAAAAAATTATTTTAAAAATAAAAAATAATCTTTTAAAATATTTTTCTCTTCCTGTAGTGAGTGTAGTGAGTAAAAGTGTTTCTGAATGTAGCATGAATGCATTCAATTTGCATGTTGACTTGAAGTGGGAGCCAAAAGAGGATTTAGTGATTTTGTAACCTGGCCATCTTTTGTGTGGGGCATCTGAGACTTGGCCCTGGAGACAGAGGTTCTAGGGTAAGAAAGAGGACAGAAGAAAATCAGTCTCTTTTATTAGGTTAGGAGGAAAGCGGGTGAAGTTGCCTTCAAGCCCAGGTAGTCACTGTGAGTCGTCCTGCTCTTAGGGACTGGAGGATTTTTGAGGATTGATTTTGGACTTAGAAACCCTTCAAGATTTTGTATACCAGCTGGAAACCAGGCTCTGCATGTTGTTTTTACAGAAAAGTCCATTATGTTACCTTTCCTTGTTTCCCTCTTTTTCTTCCTCCCTGTCCACTGCTCAGTCCCTCCCTGATCTTTCTCTTTTCCTGTCTGTTTCCTTTACTTTTCCCTCTGTCTCTACTTTTCCCTTCCCCAGCTTTATTGGGGAGTACATTGGCAAATAAAAATAGTGTATTTCTAAGATGTTCTGATGTGCATTTTGAGAGGGTCATAGAAGTCAAACAGGTCAACAGATCCATCATCTTAAGTTACCTCTGTTTCGGTGGGCAGTGGTCGTGAGAGTGTTTACAATCTCCCCTCTGCAGATTTCAGGTATGCAGTATAGTCACAGTCTAGTAATCTGGATGCCACCTCTTGGTTTCTGACTTCAAGCTATAGAAAACATTCCCATTTACGCTTTAGGTCTCCCCCTCCTAGTTTTTTTGGCCTTGAAAGTTATTTTTATGAATTCTCACCACCTTGTGGACATAATAGAGTGAAAGGTGGAGCATAGTGGTCCGTTCATTACAAGAAGAAAAAATAGATCTATTCTTTAACAGAGATCACCTTTGAAAAGCATTGTGTTGTGTAATGCAGGTTTTTCCTTTAACAAAGCTCACTCAGCCTCAGTATGTACTCTTTTATGTTCAGCAACTAAGCGCAAGTTAATTAACACCAGGCATCCCATGGTGACTCTCTCTCACAATCCAGGCACAGTCACATATACCCTAGTGCATAAAGGCAAACAACTTAATTAACTTACTGTGTATCCATAATTATCTTGAAATTAACTATTTATAATGTCTGGGAGTTTGCACTACAAGCATATTTAAAAACTGTTGAGAGTAGAACAAAGCAACTTAGTTGTTTTCCCTCTCATTCCTCTCTGCTTACTTAGTTAACCTAGAAAGTGGCCACTTGCGTCATGCTGCCCTCCCATGGCAGGACCTATGTGTAAGACCATACTACCTGTGCGATTCTGCTTGGGCTTCTTGCCTACCTACCTCTTACACCCCACCTCTGGGTGCAGCCTCTGTGGCATTGTGTTCAGCAGGTGGGTGCACAGATTAGATAGATTTGCCTAAACAAAAAGTAGGTGGATAGCATGACATGGTGATGCATGCTAATTATAGTCCCAGCTCTTGGGATGCTGAGGCTGGAGGATCCTGAGTTTCCCGCCAGTGTGGGCTACATGGCGAGATTTTGTCATGGAAAACAAAAACACAGCCAAAAGAGAAAAGATGAACTGATAGCCTATCCATGTACTTGCACCCAGCGACAACCATGGTAGTGTTTTGATGTATTTTCTTCACATTGGCTTAATCATTCTCTTTGTAAGATTCTGTTTGCTTTCTCAGTTTAAATCTTTATTGTTAAATTAATGCATTTTTTTAACTTTTCTTTTTCCCCTGAGATAACTCAAAGTAACTTTTCTCCCAGATTTGAGATTATAGTCTAAATTACATTACTTGGGAGCAAGGATTATTCTTAAGCCTTTGTTGATACATAAAATCAAATTACTATCTAAAAAAGCACCATTGACAGCAATATCTGTGCTGGGAATACAGAGGACTGTTATAAGCAGCAATAGGTATTTGTTTTACACCTCATTGATTGACTACATGTGAGGATGAGCCTTTTCTCATTTTGTCAAAACATTTCCATTTCTTGTTTTATGAATCAGCCTCTGATGTCCTGGAGCTGCTCCTTCTGTTGGTACCTTGAGGGAAACAGGAAGATTCTGGAGAACTGGAGCTCTCAGTTCCTCTTTAGCTAGCATTGATGAACATTGAGGTTTGGGTTTGTTTGCCCAAGGGAGTAATTGCATTAAGATTACAATGTAAATAGTTGATTGAAAAATTGTAATCACGATGAGAAATGAATTCCTTCTGCATCTGATTTGGAGCACAACTACCGTTTACAGTGTGCCCAGTTCTGTGTTGTGCTTGAAATGTTCTTTATTGGTCCTCTTATTAATAAGGAGATTTTAAACTTTTTTTTCAGATAAGAAGACTGAGGTTCAGATGAATTTAAGCTGGACTTTGAACTAAGTCCCATACTTCCGAGGCCAGCGCCTTTCCTTAACTGTCGAACGTACTCTTTAGGTAAAGTTCACTGTGTGGATCTTTGTAGAAGGATCTGAGCTGTCACCATGCATTGGCTTGTGGAATATTTATTGTGTGCTGAGTTACACAGGTCCTGAGGAAGGCATACAGGGAACACACACACAGTCCAACAGTAACCATGACCTGGGGGTAGGAATGGCCTTGATGACATCAGGCTCCTTCTGTTTGGAAAGCAACAAGTTAAGGGAACCCTTAATGCAAGTTTAAAACCTTGAAGCAGAAAGGTAGATTTATTCAGTATTTTCCTAAAGACCTCAATGTAGATTTGACTGGAAATACAAGACAATTTTTAGGGCAGTGAAAGGGGTGCATAATACATGTTGCATTTTGTTACCCTGCCTGTGTTAATAGCTAAAATAAAGATGATTCAGACGTATTTATGAATAGAGCACTGATCCATAGGGAGGGAGTGTAGAGGAGTAGCAAGGTGGAAGAAAGCACTCCACACTGTGAGGCTGAAGTTATGAACAGAGCACCAGAGCACCCGCCCTCCAGATCCTTGTGGCCGTCTAGGAAAGCTTGTTCCAAGTGAACAGGAACTGTGTGTGCCACGGTCTTAGCGGATGATCCTGCACAGGGCAGGGTAAAGCAGGGACTCAAAACAGTATCTGTCACTGTTCATGTTTGAGGGTCTTGCACCTCTTTTGCCCATGTTATATATCACCAAGCCAGTAAAATAAAAGATACTTCACTATGCAGAGCAATTTTTGAATCCAGGCATATTGAAAATACTATTATTTTATGACATACCACCTCGTCCTGTGAATCCTAATGGCAGAAGTTCTGGTCTGTGTTGATACGGTATTTCTCTTTGTGAAGCCTTTGGGAGAAACATGTGACAAACAGGATAGCACTGCTAGGGGCATTTGGAGCACTGTGTTGTCTTAGAGCGATAACAGTGGGCAATGCCATGTGGGCTCCAATAATGTCCTTAGCCCTGATGATTTCAGAAGAAGATCAGGGTCTACTTTTTTGATTATATAGTTTTGATTATATAGTTGCGATCAGAGTAGTTTCTGGAACACAATTCCAAATATACCTGCCTTAGCTTTCTCTGTCAAATTTGAATCATGTTAAAAGCAAAGCAAAGTTCAGAACATATTTTATCTATTTACTATAATGATGAGCTGCATAGCAAAGATTAATTTTGCCTTTTTAAATAAAAAGTCCCTGCAAAATAAAGCTTCTATTATGGATTGGGTCTAAAGTGAGTGCCATGTCACCTCAGAGTAAGAGCTCAGTTCTTCCCAGCTGCAGATGACCCAGTTTTGGGGCCTTGAATAGGTCTTTGCCTTCTCCTAACTTTTGATTTTCTCATCTGTACAATTGAAAGTGTTAGACAACATGGCCCTTAATGGCCCCTTCTGGAGCCAAATACTCCTGATTCGCTGATGTTACAGTTGTCAGAGTTCTTCTCAGTGCAGGTAGTATGTATTTTAATTTTTTGCTTGTTGATTTTATTTTTTTGGTACCAGGAATTGAACTTGAAACCTTGCACTTGCCAGGCAGGTACTTACGCTGCTGAACTATGTCCCTAGCTTGCTTGTTGCTTTTAGAGTGATAACATTCTGTAACAGGATGCTTGGATAGACAAGAAACCATGCATATGGAATTAAAGAGTTTTTCAACAGAAAATACGTGTGGCTCAATCTGGGGAAATAGGCTAATAAATTTCTTTTGACAGAAAACATGTCACTGCACAAAGCAACTCATAAAAGAACTCTGAGAATTGCTTTTCAGAGACTTGGGAAATTTCGCAAATAATTTTTTTCAACATAATATTTTCATTCCAACTTAGTTGAAAAATGTTTTGAATATATTTGACTTCAGAAGTACTGTGTATACTTTGTGCATTTTTCTTATCCATTCTTTTTGTCAGCAATTATCCAGCCTGTCGTATGGGTAGAAATTAGAGGTCTTTTATGTAGAGTATTATGTTATATGTAAATAATGACCATTTAACTTCTTCCTTTCCTATCTTTATTCTTTTTATTTCCTTCTCTTGTTTAATTGTTCTGGCTAACATTTGTAAGGCTGTGTTGAATAAGAGTGGAGACAGTGGACATCCTTGTCTTGTTCCCGGTTTTAGAGAGAAAGCTTGCAGTTTTTGTCCATCTAGTATGATGTTGGCTCAGAAATTAGTAAACACTCATGCAGTGCAGTACCTCAGAGACCAATAGAGAAGGTGGCTGTGGAAACAATGAGTGTGGAATGTGGTGAGGTTATGAGATTGTTAGGAATGTTACTAGAGTCCCTAACTTTCTGGTGTGGTGCCAGGCTTTGTTTATCTGAGTACTGACAGATAAAAAGAACTTTGCAGGCAGTGATAAGAGTTGGCATTTAGGTGTAAGGTGCTGCAAGATGGGAAGCCAAGGGAAAGGAAGAAGGCCTTGAAAGTGAGGCAGTTAAAGTTATTTTGAGAAAGATCAATCTGTGATCTTAACGAGGACAGGGGTGGGAGGAAATGGGAGATAAATAAAGAAAGCTGTTGTGAAATTACTTCAGAAGACCAGAAGGTATTGGTGAAAGCCAAGAAGAAGCCAGACTTGATGGGGTGGAGTTGGGGGTTCTCTCTGTGGGAGTGGGTTAGCTCATTCTTGAGGACCTCACAGCAAGAGAGTAACCTTTGGATACTCAGTGTGACATCATTGGCTGAGTTAAGAATCTGTTTCCCCTGTGGTTGGACTTTTAGAATCAATGATTTGAGTAAGAGACTGTAGCCAGTGGTGTGTCAATGAATATTTTACTGTGTGACACTCTGCATTTATTTGTACACGCAAGCGTGTGCACGCACACACACACATACCTATACATATATGAACATTATATATTGATTAAAACTTAACTAAAGGGTACATTCATGGCATACAGTTTATACAAATGATAAAAAAAACAGTGGTTTGTTTTTTTTTAACTGTAAAATCTAATGAATTCTCACAGAATGTTCTCATCCATCTTCCCCCAAATTCTTGTATCTATAGTCTATTGATGATGGTACTTGGCAAGATAGTGTGATCACCCTGTACCCCAGCCTTTGCACAGATTTGGAAAAGTGATTCCTTCTGCCTCCTGTCCTTTCCTTTGCCAAAGGCCCTGCTCTGTTAGCTTTACTTATCCCTGATCACATACCACTGAGCCACTGCTCTTGGATTTTGTTTCCATTTGTCCTTCCATACCCTGGGTCAGTGACTAGAGTCCAGGCATACAAGACCAGCTTAGTAACAAATCTGAAACAAATTCTTGATTCTTGAAACCCTAGTTTTGAACACTCCTGTCTCAGAACAAGGTTCACCTTAGTTGAAACTGATGAGTAGGCAACTCATACAGCTACAACTCCTTTTGCACGAGGATATTTATTATTAGAGCAGTTAGGAGATGTAATTTAATGTGTCCCATAGTATAGCTTCATACCTCTCATTCTACTTGACCTCTCTCCAGCATTTTAAACTGTTGACTTTTTGAGCTTTCTCTGAAAACGGTCTACTCTTGCCTTTTTCATGGTATTATTCAATCAAGTATATATTTTTCTTTTCTGTTTCTCAGCCTTTATTCCACTTTTCAAACCTCTCCTCAGCTCTCTAGTCCTTCTACACTCCTTGGCTGGGTATGATTGGTGGCTCTCAAGGGTTCACTTGTTAGTGGCAAGCTTTTAATAGCCAGATCCCATCTCTTGGTCTGCTGGACTCTCCTATTTCCACCTCTGTACATCCCACTATATACTAGATGTGTACATACTTTCATTTTCTCAAAGTCACATAACCCAAAACGAATCTCACTCTCTCCCTTGTTCTTGTCACTTGCTTTTCCTAAAGTATTGATTCCCTGATGTTGGTACCTTCTAGAAGCTAAAAATTACCAGCAGCCATTGAAATCCTTTCTGTCCTTTTATACCAAGAAGAGTAGACTTAATATGTTGTAGCACTGGAAAAGATGGCCACATTTGTGTCTTTGTGGGAAAGATTGCTGCAGTCATGTTTGTCATCCACTGCAGAATTTGCAAACAAAAATAAAACTTTGCCTAAGTTTTTTGTTTGTGAACAAAGCTGTTTGCAAACAAAAGCTTTCCTGAGCTAAGGTAGCACTGTATGTCAAGGAGATCTAGAGGTTCTGTCCCTGAATTCAGTTTTCTTACTTTCTCCAAGGTTAACTCTGAAATTCAGGCTTTCGTGAGCTGTTCATCTTGCTCTCTTTGCCTATCTTCCTGCCTCCAGGTATTTCCCTCCAGTTAGTCTGGCCTTCAGTCTATAGCTAGGCTTGTTTCTTCTAACATTTAATAAAATGTTTGGCATCTTTTTTTTTTTTTTGAGTGCATGTCATGATACTTACCACTGTTTGCAAGATGCAACCTAAACTCTTAGCGTAGTTGTCTAACTGTAGCAAAATTTTCTTTGCTCATCTTCTGTCTTTGTTATGTGCATTTTAGGTGGATGCCCCATGAGTGGCTTGAACACTGGGATAATCTAACTTGCTCCATAAACCAAGCTATATAAATACTCCTACCTGTTCTCAGCTAAAGATCTATAACTGTAGAGCAGGGTCACTTGGCATTCATGTACTGGGATGACGGTTCCTGTATTACTAATTGTTCTTACTAAATTTTTACAGTTTAATTTTCATGAAATAAATGACCATCTGTTGGTTGCCTAGGTCTAGGGTTTGGCTGTGTGCCCTTCATGAATATGGAATCCTGTCTGTGTTAATAGGTATCCAGAGCTCTCTGCAGGTCTTCTTTGCGGGTGTGAGAGGACCCCATTCACATCATATATCTCTAATTTTTCTCTGAGGTAGAAACTGAGACATGGATTTTATATTGAGGAAGTTGGTCTAAAAATAGTGGCTCCCTGCATGTGACCTCAGGAGTAGAATGAAATTAGACATGCAGTGACTTTTAGAGTTCTGGTAGAGGTTTGATCATTTCCCCTTTGCAGTAGCTTTATGGCTTTTACAGGGAGAGAGGTGTACTGGAAATTTCCCTCCCTGTCCTTCAGCTGGTGTGTTCCTGAGTTAGAACTGTCTGAAAATTGAAATGGAATATGTTTTCTCTTCTCAAATTATCTGCCATACCTGTCAGGAATTTGTTACTGTCTGCTCCCATGTATGTACACAAAAACAAGCTAAAGGCAGTGCCTGCGTGAGAATTGCCTTGTGGGGTGGCACATTATTTTGTGAATCCACTATGGGAATGCAGAGAAGGGTCCTAAAGCTCTAGATTATTCAGAGGTAGAAGAAGGTGGATGAATAGAATTAAAAAGGAAAAGGCTGAAGAATATATGGCCAGTGTGTTTGTGCCTTGTTTCCCACCCACATCTCTTACTCACTGAGGTGCCAGTAGATTGTGGGCTCAGTGGGTACAGAGGTGCTGCATTTTCTTGCTTCTTCAGCTCCCTTAGCTGCCTCCCCCAGGTCATGGCCATAACCTGTGTCTAGCAACTCCTGGCTGTAGAGCATCTCTATCCTCAGCACTGCTCTTGAGTAGGTGGGGTTGGATACTGGGTGAAAAGCTCAGGTCTTCTACCTTAATGTAAGGCTGCATTTCGACTCCTGCTTTGAAGTCCTGCCCTGGGATCGACTCTGTGGTGAATGTTCGTGGAGGGGTTGGTGTAAAACTACGCTATCTTGATCTTTTCCAAGAATCCCACCCTGTCCTCCTCTGTGCTTCCTTCGTGGTAGCTGTCTTCTTTCATCTGCACGCGTTTCTGAGGAGATAGGTGGCCTTCCTTTGGTTTGCATGCTGGAAACCCGGCCTCCGTGCTCGAAGGGAAGTGGAAACGGAGGATCAAAGAAAGCCAGTCGATTCCAGTGTTCCCCATGTGTTTGGAAGGAATATGAAAATAGCTAGAGTTCACTGCAGTATTATAGTATTGTACGATATTAGATCTTTGGGAGAAACTGGGGCTCACAAAGGCTAATAACTTTCCTTAAAGCCAATGGCTGTTAGGGACAGTTGTAGTTCATACTTTGCTGAACTTCTCTGTTCATATGGAGGCATCTGGAAAGTCTCTTTGAAAATGTATATCATGACCTCATGAAGTCTAAGCATCAGTGTTAAGTATGTTAAAATTGTAGTCAAATTTCCTTAGGTGTCAAATTCTGTCTGGTAATCAAGCAGATTCTAACCCCCAAATCACTCATACACAGCCCAGAAAAAAAGCAGAATAATGTTAACCATGGGAGCCTATTATAATGATATATAGCTTGTCATAACACATTATAATATTACGGCAAGTATATTTAGCTCACTGAGCATTCTCAGGGGGCTTTAAACTTCTTTTACAATTGTTATCCAAACTTCTGCAGCAAGGTCCAGATGCAGAGTTTGGCGATATTGCCAGGTCATTTTTGATAAAACCAAGGTGATGAGAATCCTTTATGGAAGTCCCTGCACTATTTGCCAGAGTGTGTTTGGTTTTGTCAGCACCTGCAAATAGGAAGTTAAGATTCGAGAAGAAATCTTTGGCGGTTATGCGCTAAGCTTGCTGGAGAATGAGAGCCTCTGTTGCCATGGAAACCACACTGCTGCCTCCCTTATTAATGAAGGCTTGGTGAACTTCCTGAAGTACTGTTGCCCAGTCCTGTAAATCATTCCAGAGAAATGCAGGTTAGCTTTCACAATATTTTGCTGACCTGTTTCATGCATTCCCCCTAGGTCTTCATCAGTTTAAGAATTGCTCCTATGCAGTTTCCAGAACCACTGATTTTTATCTGGCAACCATGGCTGAAGGCCCTCTCTTTTCTTTCATGCTTAAATCACATCTGTGCCTGCCTGTCTTGTTTCATAAATGAATTTTTTTTTATTTTGCTGCCTTTTAGATTTGTACGCATTGAAAATGAAGAAGGGATGGGGAAAAAAGCAAACCTGTTGAAAACCCTTATGATATACGAGTTTTAAGGAAGTTTTAAGTTTCTAGACCTTTCCCAACTTTTAAGTTTCTAAACTTTTAAAATCTATATTGAATGGTTTGATTCTTCTCATTCCAATGATATACTTTAAGCTAAAAATATTTCTCTAGTAAATGTTTGTAACCTAAGTCTAATTTCACTAAATTCACTATCCCCTGGCAGGCAGATTAACAGTATTGCAAGTTGCTTCTAGAAAAAATTGATTTAAAAAAAAAACAACATTTTTTTCAGCTAATTGTTTATCTGGGAGGATGCAAATGGTGGTTTTAAATCCTTTAAGTCATCCATTATGCCTGGCAGCCTCTATTGTCTGATTTTTGAGTCTGAGCCAAGCCAGACTCTTTCTATTGGTCTTGGGAAGAAATACACAGATCCAGCTCTGCCAAATCAGTGTTCTTAGGGAGCCCAAGCCCAAACCCTGCTTCAAGTGAAGGAAATGGTAGACTGAGCCATGCATGCATTGCCTCAGACTGGGAGAGCTCATGAATCCCTGTTTTCTTAGGCCACATTAAAGCACGAAGCAGCTCTCTGTTCAAAGTCGAAGGGATGGAATGTGTTCCTTCAGTTCTTCCAATGTCTATGAATTACTGTTAGCTTTTAAGTGCATTTTTGTGGATATAATAAAATACTGTTTATAGTCAGCTACAAAGTAAGTAATTGCAATGTGGCAAATGAAATTCAGTATAACTTTGTCATGGTTTTTTGAATTTTAATTAAACTAGTCTTAGAGAAAATTATAAATGCTGCTGCTTTTGTTGTGACAAGTGACACTGACAAAATATTAACCTAATGAGTTGTTATTCATAGAAGCAAAATATCTTCTAGGCTGCAGACTTCGGGTGTTTGTTTTATTTTAGTTTTCAGTTTGTGCCTTAGAAAAATCCACAGAGAAGAATAAAGTTTTAAAATCACATAAAAAAAAAAAACTCCATGTATGGAATATTCCATCTTTGACATTGTGCCAGCCACAATTGCATGTGTGTCATTTAAGGCACTGAAAAAAAAATTTTTTTTTAAAACCAGATGTCTCTGTGGTCACTTTTTTAGTATCATTAAAAGTGTAGCTGGGATAAATAACCGATCATTGACTACAAAGCCTAATATTAAAGGAATAATCATTCCATGTTCCTATTAGGTCATTTCCTTTTTATTTTACTTTATAAATTACCTTGTAGCTTAAAAATGACATTTTGTTGGTTGTGAATTCCTTTTATGGCTAAATTATCCAAGTTATTTAGAGATTCCTTAAACTTGAATGTACGTAGCTATCAGTCAAGAATATACATTAAACATTCATAACTTTTTCTTGGTGTCAGTTTCTTGCTTTCCCTCATCAAGAATTAAAAGTTTTTCTTTAACATTTTGGTGTTTAAAATGAACATGAGTAATTTAATTATAGGAGCATGGTATTATCTGTGTAAGTTTTTAATATAAGGATAAAAACTTCATATTTGATTTGACTTTTGCTTTTCAGAACTGACCTAAAGTCCTAAGATTAAGAATAAAATCATCTTTATCTCTTAGTATTTTTCCTTGTTTGTGGGAGATCATGGTAAAAATTGCATTATTCAGTTTCTATGTGTGGTTATTGCCTGTTTTTTTTTTAACTCACAAATTAAATTGCTGCCTGCACCATTACCACCTTGGCTCGTAGGGGACTAAGGGGTACGAGACTGAGGCATTTGGTTATAGATGTGTTGAATATGACAGCAGAGAGGTCTCTGAAGTAGCATGGCAGGGAGCATTTGCTGACTTCAGAGGGCCAGATCAACCCCAATATTTTTTCAGGGACGCTAAACCTCTTGTAACTGCTAAATTGGATTTGTCACTGAATGAACTATCAGCTGCTGTTGGACAAGGCCATAAAAGCCAGCCGGCTGGTCCTTTGTAGGCAGGGCTTACCCAACGATTGATATGTTTTAGCACTTTTTGGGATTATTGTGATTAAGAGGAAACTGTTCTGAATGAGAGAGAAAAGGGAGTAAGGACATACAGCCACAGCTGGTGAGCTGCATATGTTTGTTCCAAGGAAGTCACCATTATGGCTGTCTCCTGGTTCCTGCCCTGACTGACAGGCGTGAAATCTTTATAGGAGGAAGTGGTATCCTTACTTCCTCCACTTACAACTCTCCCTACAGCAGAGCACGAGCAATTGGGAGTGTGGTGGACTTGAGAATTTGAAATGCTTTTAAAGTGTACTCCATGTGCTTGCACAAACACAGACAGTGACTAAATGCATTAGTCTATGCACGTGAGCTAATTGAGTTAATGTATAGGGGTTTCAGTAGTAACAGCAGTGTCCTCTCTCATTTCCTAGACCTGACACTCTGTGGCACGCATTGAAAACACACCTCCTAGTTTTATGTCTGAGTCTGCTTTAGCCAACTGACTAGAAATGGCAAAGCCAGTGGGTTTGTAAACTGGACCACTTGGTTGAGGGTTTATAAAGTATAGGAACTTGCTAGGCTTTTTAGAGCAGGTTTGTTTCTAAGAACTACCTAACCCCACGAGCACTGTGGGCTTTTGCATAGATCTTGCACTAGCCAAGAGGCAGCTTGTTGAGAAGATTGGAGTTTGAAGCTTTCTCAGTAGTACTTGCAAGTGTACATGGAATTGGTGCCCTCTCTGGTTGTCCCCAGGGACACCACTGTTCATGTTCAGAGTTTGCTCAGCATACCGCACAGGAAAAAGGCTGGCTTGCCAGGTCCCATGGAGTGTCTTTCCAAGCCTGTGAAAAGCACGAATCATCCGGCAGCCGAGTATGCTTACAGCTGGCCCTTTGCTAGCTTTGATCTACGAATCAGGCCGCACCATGAATGCCCTTATTGTCATGTTATGTGTACACAGTGTGTGAATTATTGAAAATAGGGAGGCCTGAGCCTCATCTGGTAAAGATTACAGTGCAGGCATGCTGGGCGAAGGTCTGTAATTGAAAATCCCCAGATGCTGTTTATTTGGCCTTTGTCACATGACCTGCTGCAGGAAGATTGTCTGAACAAAGTGTTGCCTGCATGGAGAGTGGAGCCCTCCCTCCCACCCCCAGGCCTCCACAGGCTCAGTCTGTACACAGCTTAAACACCTGCCCAAAGGATTTTTAAAGGCTTAAAATAGATTCACTCATAGCATTTAAATAGAGGGCATCTTGCTTGTTGATTTAAACTACTTAAGCTGTTGTTGACTCGTGGAACCTTCTATCCACACAAGGGTTTGCCGGGTAATTTCATTGTGAGATATCTTTTACAAAGCAACATTCAATGATGGGGTCACATAGGAATAAGGAGTTTGGGCTCTGTCTTCTTTATAGGAAAAAAGCTAAACTTTTTTTATAGTCCTGAGCTTTCGGAGAGAGCCACATTGAAACTGTGTAGTCTTCCTGTCTTTAGAAAATGTCAGGGATAGCAGGACTATGGCACTGACCTAGCTCATTCATCTGCCTTTCATTCAGTTCATTCTTACCTCTTCTATCTCGGATGAAATAGAGATGTTACTTGGAAATATGTTTTTCTCAATTAAATGTTGAATGTTACCCTCCACATCGATGGTGGATTGGTGGATTAAGGGAGGGTTGTACACCTGAGATTGATGTAGATTAAGAATTAGTAAAAAGGGAAGCCAGGCATGTTGATGCAGGCCAGTAGTCCAACTACTCAGGACCACTTGAGCTTAAAAGTTCAAGATCAAAATCAGCCTGTGTAACACAGCAGGTCCACTAACTCCAAAAAAAAAAAAAAAAAAAAAACCCCAAAAAACTAAAAGGTAAGACTAAGTGAATTTTGAAGAAGGAAAGCTTTAAACTTTCCAGCTTCACTTAGAATGTATACCCCTTCTCAGCTGTGACTGTGAATGCTTCTTCCTTTGCTGGGAGCTCAGGGAGAAGAAAGTTCCTGGGCATTGCAGCATTTCACAAGCATTCCCTACCAGCACAGGACTTTTCCTCATCTTCTGGCTGCATCTCCCTCCCTCTCTAACAGGCTTTTCTCCTTTCTTTGGGATGTGGCTACAATCAGCAGTAGTGCAATCATTAAGTAGCATGTTCTTAACACAGTGCCAGAGGTTGGAAGGACAGAGCACTTTGGGAGCAGAATAAGGATCCTGCTTTCATGAAGCTCATAATTTGTCAAGGAAGATGAGAAGATGGGCAAGGCACAGAAAGTACCATGCTGGTGGCGTAGGAAAAATTTCGAGCCAGAGAGAAGAGCACACTCCCTGCTAAGGCAGTAGGGCTGTGCTGGCCACAGAGTCTTAGCAACTCAGAGATCAGCAGATTTGAGCAGGACCATGGGGGCAGGGAGACACTTGGGCAGGTCATTTCACCCAGAGGGAGTAAGCATCCAGTGTTATATAAGTACTGAGCATGCTTAGGGAACAGGGAGAAGTACATGTGGAGAGTGGCAGGAGAAAAGGAAAAGTAGTGTGTGTGCACATTTTAGTGATTTTACAATTAGAAATTTAAAGGAGAATAAAAATGGCTTGTCTATGCCAAATCTAAACTTCCCAGGCAGGGGTGATTGGTGTAGTTTGGTGGTTGGTTGTCATCTAGGCGAGAAGGCACTTCACAGGCTACTGCAGTCTACACAGTGTCACCTTGGCCTACTCCTGGGTTTGAGACCAGTTGGAAATGGATGGGGCACTTGGGGCCATTGACCCAGAGCATGCAGTCATGGAGGAAACACCTCTATACTTTGATCTCAGACCATTTGCTGGTGTTTCTTCTGTCTGCCTGTTGCTCTTTTGTTGCCACTCCCTGGCATCTTGCTTTCTGTCTCCTCTGAGGCAGTTAGCTACATGAGGGCAGACAGTCTGTTTCCTCCAGGGTGCAGCACAGCCCCTCTGGCAGTGCATGTTATGTGCTGGGCGAGGGGAGTGTATGGTCCTACACTGTGAAGGCTTGGGTTATGAAGAACAGTTATAAAATTGAGCATGGTGGCACACACTTGTTATTCCAGCAGTCAGAAGGCTGAGTCTAAAGATGATAAAATTGAGATCAGCATGAACAACCTAATGACTTACTGAAACTGTCTCAAAAAAAAGTCCTTGATAGAGGGCCCAGTCCTTAGTACAACATTCATTCTATTTCATGGCTGGATTCTGCCTCCTTCTAAGATTTTGTTCACATTAAGGACTTAGTAATGATTTGGTGAGAAGCTCTTATTTCACAGGCTGTTTTCAAAGCAGCTGGTATAAGGTTAAGGAAGACAAAATTGGGTTTGCATCCTAGCTCTAGCACTTAACTAATTTGGGCACTTGGGACAGATTTTTTTCCCTTCTTTTGGAACCTTAGTTTCAGCATTTTAAAGAGGGGACCCTTGTGAGTGTGGAGGTGAAACACATACATGTGTAAGCAGGGTGTTTTGTCTCGTGCCCACATGTGATAGGGTCTGGTCCAGCCTCATCTCGTCTCACAGCATCTCTACTTCCACACTGTCTGATTTCAGAGATTTTAACCCTCAGATTTCATTCCCTTCAGTTTGAATACCTTTCAAAAGTGCTGGCCTTCTCATGATTTCCATGTTATCTCTAAAAGAATACTAAGTGGCTAGACACTTTTCTCTACCATGCTTTCTAAGTGCAAGTAAACCTAGCTGAATGACATTTTGATTTAAGGCTTGCATAACTCACCTTTGTGTAGCTACTGCTTAGTAGTTAGAGAAATGAGCTGTTAATTCTTCTAGTGGGAATTATATTTTTACACTCAGAACTAAATTCTGGAAATCCAGGAAGGGGCATGCCTATCCATAGAGATGACTTTACAGTTTGTCACAAAATAAGAGAAATTTGGTCATATTTTTAGCCCCTTGCTAAAAACCCAGTTGCTGCTTTACTATTCAATGAAACACCTATTTTAAATTAAAATGTTATATCAAGTAAGTAGCGTATGTAGTATACACTTAATGTTTAAAACACCACAATAAAGGGCAACTTTTACTAGGAGACAGTTATGTGGTTATATCATTTTGAAAATTGAGGGTGATACAAAGATTTTGAAAACCTTTCAGTGTGACATGGAAAAGATGTTCAATTCCAATAGCATTGAAAATAGAAATATCATAGGGTTTGTGCTAGATGCCAGGTGGATGATATTCTGCACCAAAAGTTATGTTAAATGCTCTTTAGGACTTTATATGTCAGTTCAGGCAATGAAAACATCTGAACCTAGTGTTGGACATTACTCTTTGAAAGCCCCTTAACATTTGCTAAGACATCCAAGACTCTTCATGGTAGGTGTTGTTGTTACCTCTGTTTAACAGGGAGGATGTAGGGTCAGAGAAGTTTTGCTGCCCAGGGCCACTCACTTAGTCAGTCCAGCTTCCCCAGAAAGACCTAGTTGTCATATATCTGAGTTTAAAAACCTGCAGGTTGTCTGAGTATAGCTTAGTGGGTATATGCTTGCCTAACTGCTAACAGTTCTGGTTTCTATACTCAGCACTATTGAAAACACCTGAACATATGCATGTGCACACATACACATAAGGTCCCCAAATCCCCACAAGCCTGCAGCATCACCACCATTAAAGACTTTCTGTTAAACACCAACAGTTTAAATATTTCTAACGTGTGGATTTCACACTTCTCTAAAGCCAAATAATAAATAAACAGAATGTTCTTAGTAAAGTTTTACATTAACAAGACTTCCCTGGGTTAATGCTGAGATTAACTTTGTTTGGACCAGGTCCCTCTTACTGTGGTACGGGAGCGTGGAAGGGGAGGGGGAGGGGCATGAAGGAGGAAAGAGAATGGTGTTGGGAACACACACGTGTGGCCCCCCCCCCAACTAGTTGTAATGAGAAGGACTTACAGATTTTAGGTGATAGTGGCAGTGCTGACCAGTGTTTATAATTTTTCATAAATTATTTCTTTTTATTTTCTTTAAGAGATCAGCTCATCCACTCATTAGAAACATGTATTGAGTGCCTGTTTAGTGAGTGCTAGATGCAAGCCAGAGAGAATCACATGGGTGCTTTCTATGGAGCAGTCACTCTTTCTAGGAGGTTAAACAGTCTGGTGGATAAGTAACCCCACTGTAGCAGTAGAACAGCACCTGCAGGGTATGTGCTGGATATTTCAAGGTACAAAGGAAGTAAAGTAACTCAGTTTAAGTGGCTCCCAGAAGACTTCATAGAGGGAGTAGTCAGTCCAGTAGGGGCTCATACGGGTGAACAGGAGCTTGCAGACAAAAGAGAAAGAAAAGACCATTTAAAGACAGATGGCTACACAAAGGCATAGAGGTGTAGAAAAGATGATGCTGGTTTGTTATGAAGCACTTTGTACTAACCTAGCATGACCCATGTTTTTCTTATATTGGGTGGAGACCTATTGATGTAGGAAAGCAACATGATCAGATATGGTTCTGAAAGAGATGAGTCATAGCAGCCATCAAGATTGAAGGCTGCACTTAGAAGCCTAGAGGTACCAGTCTTTTGAGATCACAGTTGGGGCAGCAAGTTCTGGTTCTGTTAAATCTCATATACTCCATGAGGATGTGGGAAGCAAGATGCCAAAGACACAGACCAAGCCTTTTAGCTTAAGTCCATTGGACGAGACGCCCTTACTAGGGTCAGACTGTGGGCAGCGCCCTGACCCATGAAGAAGTTAAGAACAACTCCCAAACCAAGACATAATGGTTACTCTCGCACTACTTTTTACCCAGAGTCAAGCCACCATTCCTCTTATACACTAAGTGGTTTGTTTTTAACCCACAGTATCTTTTGTTTCAGTTCTTTTGCAGTCTTCCTATCACTGGTCCAAAAGTGAGCTCCGGGGAGCAGACCCCCTAACTCTCACTTTCCCACATGTACTGTGCATTTTTCTGGGCACATGTCAGGTGACATTTCATGCAGGAGATGCCATCTGAGCTGGATCTGGAGTGACTTTTATTATTCATCTTCACAGACTCTAGGGATAGATAGCCATTGAAGATCTTGGAACCAGAGTCCCAAGATCCCAGCTTTGTTTTGTGTAACTATAGTAGGTACAAAGAATAATGAAGGGCATAGTTAAAAGTATGAAGGCCAGTTAACCTATTCATTGGGGGGATTAAAAATGTGTCTGGCGTATCTTTTGCTTCATAGAGAATGAGCCATTAGAAAAATTTATGCATCGTTTTCTTCTAGAAATAATAACAGCAAAAAGAATTTCTATACAACACTTGAGGTATAGTATTCTATGTGGAGCCTTAGATTTTTTTTGTTTTTACTTGTTTGTCTCTTTTCAACCCTTGCAGCCCAATGTAAATGTATAGTTCGTAGTAAGCTGCCCTATGACAATGAAGAAAAACAGTGTTTAATGAGGCTGTCACTTGATAATTTCATCATCTGCTGTTGTCCAGTAGAAACTCCTGAGAAGGTGGAGTTGAGTTATTGCCAGGCATTTGACAGGGATTGGAGGTAAAATCCTTATTAACCAGGCAGAGCTTAATGTAGCGCTCTGTTAAAACTGATCCTTATCCACTCCTGGGTGAATGAGAGACAGGTGGTCTCTGGAAATCACCACTGTTCACTTCCCAAAGGCCATTAGTTCTTTCTGTAAACCTTCAGTTCTGGAACATGCAATACCAGCCTTTGACAACCAGAATGAGCTGCCTGGACTTTCTGGTGATTTTCCATGCTGGCGCTGAGTTTGAGTCAGTGATTTATGTTGAGGATTGACTGTGACCTTGGCCTAACAACTTCCTCATTGACCATGCTCAGAGCCTGATTCGGATGCAGTTTTTCCATGAGTCTTCCCTTACCTTCTCTCTACCTAGTGGCCCTTCTCTCACTCTGATTCTCCATCTCTCATATTTAGTCATTTACTCCAATGCCTGCACTTAATGAGAGCCTGCTATGTTCTCAGCACCAGCCTGCACTCTGTGTGTCTGTCTGTGGAACCTCCTGTCTGGAGGTCGTGGGGGAGGCAGGCATGTATCTTGTCATCATTCAGATAAATGGAGCCTAGAATGGGGTGGCATGTTGTGTATGGGAGACAGATTGGGTACTGAGAGAGCTCACAGTAAGTCCATCTGATTCTGACCTCATGGGTGAGTTCCTCAGACAGTGTAAGCGCCCAGAGTTGGCATCCTTTTACTCCTATCGTTTTTGCATGTGTCTTGCACTCTATACATGCACAGTGGGTGTCTGACTAGTGGCGACTGGCAAGCTCTGGCAGATCTCCTCCCCTTCCCTGACATTGCTGGGGAAAGTTATGGGGGCAGTAGTGTGCAGAGCATGGCCGTCGACTCCTCACATGGCAGTTCACAAAGAGCAGCACAGTCTTCTCTGCCCCGGTCCACAGACCTGCACCCCCGGATCTTCAGGAGGGTGGATGGCATCATTAAACATGTCCGTTCTGTATACCGCTATCCAGCCAGTGACACTTGGTTCCTGCAGTGTTCCCTGTACCTGTGCCTTTTGATTGTTGGCTTTCATAATCTAGGATTTTTTTTTCCTTTAGATGTACTCAGCTGATGAAAATGTGTCCTGTAGCTAAAAACTATTTTCATGCCATCTTGTAGTGTCTTTCCTGAAAAAGCATTTCAGAAACAGCTCTCTCTCTGCTTTGTCCTACTGCTGGCATCAAAAGACAGAGCCACAGGCTCTCTGCATCCTGGCAACCATATGCTGTGGTAGTGTCACCTTGAAGAAGCTTCTTTCTTGGCTTCTTCTTGGCTTCATTGTTTTCTTTGTTTTACTTTATGGTGATGATCTAGTGTCAAAGTGGACTTTAGGGATGGAGGAGCCTTGAGCATGGATGCATTTCACACATGCTGATCTGCTGGGAAGCACAAGCAGAGAAGACAGCATGCTGTTGTTGTGTCAAGGGCCAAGGGTACTTAGGGAAAGGGACAGCCTGGAGGCTCATGGTAGCTCAAAGGCTCATGGCAAGCAAGATGTTTGAAAGGCAGGCAGAATCCACGTGTGCACAGATGGTCCAGGACTCTGTGGCCCTGAGATCCATTGTTCACACAGGTGCAGAGTTCGGAATGCTGAAGATGTTCTAAGGGAACATTCTAATAGTCTTTTGGGTTGCGTCGGCCTTTGGGGGAGGGTTTGGGAGACCCTATAGCTGCAACCTATTAGATGTGGCTTTTTTGTAGCAGTGTGGAGAAGCTTCATTTGCTCCTTGATTCTCATTCTTCTAACATAAAAGGATGGGCTGGGGACTCTTTACCCATGCGTCCCTCCCCATGAGTGAAGCAGAGGTGTCTCCAACTAAGGGAGCTACAACTCTTTCCCTGGGCCCAAAGCAGGTCAGCCCGGGCAGGGTGTAGGTTTGTCTCAGGCCTGGCTGCAGCCAGGGAAGAGGAATAATCCATTTGCCACTTCTTTCTTTGTGGCTCCCAGACTCCATTCAATTACAAAGTAGCTCTTACACTGTTAAAGCTGAGAGTCTCTGGACTACAATTTCTAGCCACAGACCCTGCATTTGCTGTGCCTCAAACATGACCCCGAGGCCACATCCCATTACACACACAGCCCACAACAACGTTAACCAGTCTTCTGTCTGGGTGAGGCCAGCCCAGTGCAAAGTCTGTGTCCTTTTGCTGTAGTCTCTCTTTGTATTGCCTCCTTATCAAGAAATGTCATGGAAACCCAGGATACAGAGGAAGCCAGTGATGGGTCATGCAGCTTAGGAGAAAGCCACTTGTGTCATGCAACTTAAGAGAAAGGAAAAATTAAGTCAGTTGAGACCAACGCACTTGGTGAGGTGGCAGCTCAGGCAGTGTTGGTCTTTGCAGCTGGCCGTGGGAAAAGCCAAGGCAAGTGGAAAGGTTGCTCAGTCTTGGAGAAGGGATGTTCTGTGCATTTCTGCAGGGTATTTTGTGCTCCAGAGAAGCTGTAGTGTGGTGACCCTAAGTGGTAAAGTATGACATGGCCACTCAGCTCTGGAAGCTGATCAGTTCTTTTCAGAGAATGAGCTGGGAATGGCTTTGATGCCATGCATGTGACCTGGAGATGCCTGGGTTCGGAAGGCGAGCCTGTGGTGTGGGCTAGGGAGCTTGGGGGTGAGAAGGCAAAGCTCCCTGGTCTTCAGTCTAACCTCACTGTGTTCTTTTTGTCAGATAAATTTTTCTCTCTAGTTATGACGTGCACACTGAAGTACTTGGGAAAAGTATTACCGTGCCAGCAACTTACTTTGAAATGTGACAGCAACAGTTAAGTAAGATAGGTTACTGGATGAATAGAGAAGTGATAGATGGAATGAAAGGTCGTGAAGTAAGAGTAAGAAAAATGCTCCACACTGAACACCCCTAATCCAAAAATCTGAAATGGTCCAAAATCAAAAATATTTTGAGTGCTGGCAGACACCACAAGCGGAAAATTCCATGCCTGACCCATGTGACAAATCACAGGTAAAAGAAAGGTGCACTAAGAATAGTGTATAAAATTACTTCACGCTCTGTGTAAAAGGTGTATGTGAGACATACATGAATTTCTTGTTTAGACTTAGATTCTATCCCCCATGATACTCATCATATGGAAATTTTCCAGAATCCAACAAAAGAGCAAATTACATATAGTTTCACATGTTTCAGATAAGGATATTCAACATATAGTTGCATTTAGGGAGATATATTGTTCACTATAAAATTCCTTCTGTAAGAAACTTGTTTGTCTAAAATGTTTCATAATAAAGTGTTAGAGGAAGTGTCTATCGCTAATGATCTGGCTTTTGTTCCAGTACTTTGGGGAAGTCTTTCTAGATATCCTGAACCACTGTGGCTTGTTATCTCAGTTATGTGGGTGATGGTTAGTATTATTGAACTCTTGGTCCTTGGTTGGAGAATTATACACTTCAGTAACAGAATTTAAAACCTGGGGGCTGTGGAATATCTTAACCTACCTCATTTAGAGAACAGAATTGTAAAGTACATATCTGAGTTCAGTGTCTTATAAGGACTGCAGACAAGACACCAAACCAAACCTAGTTGATATCCCCAGTGTATACACAACCTCTAAAAGTCAGAGACTCCAAAATTGTTTGGAGTGGTATACTTGTTTACCTAATGGGCAAATATGTCTTAATTCTAGGAAAATTTAAAAATGTAGAAAATTTTAATAGAACCAAAGCTATATCATTGATGTTTTTGATTTAAAGATTTCTGTATGTTTCATATTTCAAATAATTATTTTAAAACATTTTTTTGTCTAGCAACACGTTAGCCAGTGCTTTCAAATTAAGATATACAATGAAGTAATTGATTTAGATTAGGGAGATTGAAATCTTACTAGGTTTGTGAGCAATATTAAAGTATTTAAAAGCATTTATTAGGTTCCTGTGAGTTGTTAAAGCAGACATTCTAACATTAAAGTAATTAAACATTACTATTCATGGCTTGGGACATGATACAAAAGGAAGAATATATGCTTTCCAATCTCAGGAAGAGCCTATAGTAGTAGAAGTAGTGATTTTTAGGAGCTGTAATAGGATTAGGATTAAAAGTGTGAAGTGTTTAACTACAGCAGCCCCCATTTACTCAGACTGTAGGGGCCATCACCCAGTGTATCTATCCTGGACATTGGTCTCCTTCATTCAACCAGGTGCCATCAGAAATTTAAAATAATGCTGTAGGTTATATGTCATTCCTACCAAACCATTCTGTCTGTATTTGCCAAAAATGAGTTTGGGGCAGGAGGAGATTTTTCTTTTGCTGGCTAGACAAGGTTCGATGAAATTGCATGTCATACAGAGCCCTGGATTTATTTGCCTTGGCCACTCAGACAGCCCCGCACAGGGTGCACTGTGCAGCCCTGAGCTGGAGGATGCTTGGCTTAGCCACAGACATTGTCTTTTAGGTCTGACTTCTGGTAATTAGGCACTCGTGGCTGGACTCTGCTGTCAGCCGGCCTTTGAGACAAATTGCAAAGTCTGTACAGCCATCTGAGAGACGGACAAGTAGACCTGATGACACTACAGGGGATATTGGTAGTTCTCAGAAGTTTGAAAGAGAATACTTAGGGAAGCAATCTTTGAAACTGAATTTAAAGGTCCTTTTCTGTACCCTTAAAAGGTACATTCAGTGACAGAATCAGGAGCTGAGGTTTTTGACAAGCCGGAATGATAGGCCAAATTTAACAGGATGAAATGCACTGGAAATAAATGTCAGATTCTGTATTTGGGTCTGAAAATCCAGTGATGCATGGAAAGACTGGGAACAAGACCAGATGGATCTCCTCTCCCCACTCCTGCCAAAAAAGAGCAAAATACGTCTAGTTCCATACATTTCAGATAAAAGATTTTCAACCTCCAGTAGAACTGAGGTGGGGGCTAGAGGCTCAGAGGTTCACATTTCTGATCATCCAGCATTCTGATTATGGCTGTAAAATAAGACTGTGTTGTGTAGACTGCAGATCCACTCACAGTCAGTTACAACAAAGACGGTTGGTGTTACTGACATCAGGCACCAGAGATGTGTCTGAGGGAAAGCCTATGTGAATAAGACCTAGGAATGCAATTCGACAGTTTATCGAGGTCCTTAAAATACCCTAATACCGTATTCCATTGCATTAATAGTAGAATATTTAGGACAAGGAGATGATAAACATACTCTGCTATTGTAGCAGGACTACTCCTACCATTCTGGATGCCAGGTTCTGAAAGGAAAACAGACAAAGGATGGTCACAGGATAGTGTCTGGGAATGTTCCAAAGCCTGTCACACAGATAACAAAAGAACAGAGGAGGTTCAGCTTGTGTATGACTCCAGGAGGAGGTCCACAAGAGACTAGCCTGGTTCTTGTTTAGGGGAGCAAGTAGGATATGAGGATGAAAGTTACATGAAGCCCCATATAAATAGAACCTTTTTATCCTTGAGTATATTTCAAAATGCAATGGGCTGCTGCTGCCTGAGTTCTCAAAGGGCCGGCTGGCTTCAGCTTATTGAGGACTTAGAATTTCGTGAATTGACTCAGGTACCTTCTAGCCCTGAGATTCCATGATTCCAATTGCCTTCTGGTATACCCTTGAGACTGGGGCAACAAGACAAAAGTCTTGCCCTGTTCAATTGAGCGGTATGTCTGGGAATTCACACCACAAACACCAGTCACATAGCTCACTCCACGGTGACTGGCACATTTTAGCAAGGAAGTTGATACGCAGGTTGTGTTCCAGTGGGGTTGTGTGTTACCGAGCAAGGAGCACAAACCTAGCTGGGAGGTTCCCAAAGACTTCCTTGAGACTGTGACCTTGAAGTGGCTTCGAAAGAGAAGTAGGACCTGGCTACAGTGTCAGGATGTCCAGGCAGGGATTGAATGTTACTGCAGTAGACCTGAAGTTGTTTTTGACCAAAAGAGGCTCCCGTTAAGATGGAGCTGGCTTTAGCCACCGGTAAATGAAAATGAAGTGTTCATTTTCAAATGAAAATGTTTAGCAATTTAATGTGAAAGTGTTTGTTTACAGAGCATGTCAAAAATCTTTTATTAGCAAACAAAAGTGTTCATTTACAGAGTATGTCAAAAATCTTTTCATTTCTTAGTGTTAGAGAGGAAATTGAAGTCATAAATCTACGTCAGAAGGACCCAGGGCTTGTAAAGTTTGTATTTACTTCACATGGTATTGTAGCAATGTCTTTCCCTACATAGCTTCTGGGGATATGTTTTCTTGTTAGATCATGGTTCTTCAATTTCAAGTTACCTATTTGAGACTTCTCAGTCTCCTGGTATGGTAGGAAGTGTTTTACTTTCAGGCACACACCCCTCCTCTGCAAAGGTACAAAGATTGGAGGGGTTCGAGTCATTTCTTTTCCCTTCTGTGTGCAGTCTTGCATATATATATAGTCAGCAGGCAGTGCAATGGAGAGCTCCTTTTTTTAGGGTGCCTGCTTAAGCAGGGCTCAGCCCCTCATTTTGTGGGGCCTCTATGGCTGTCATTCTCTTGTGCTTCCAGGGACTCTTAAGTGGAGCAGTCTTTGGTTAGAAGTCAGGATGGGGAGGAAAATGACTGAAAAATTATAGACTGAAACAGAACCGAGTTTTCTTTACTCCTAGCGGAATCCATCCGTACGTAGATACAGTTATGTAAACGAACAAAAAAAGTCAGATTTTAAAAGATACATTTCTGTCTTCAGTGGCTGGACATAGTTTTTTTCAAGGAGCTGGACGTAGTTTTTTTTCAAGGAACTGTACTGTTTATTTTTCTATTATGAATAAATCAGTAGCCACAATTTAAAAATCCTTGGTTTGGATTTTGTTTTTTAAAACCCACCTTATCTTAAATTCTTCTTCCTTTCAGGTAGGAATGAATTGATAGCCAGATACATCAAACTCAGGACAGGGAAGACGAGGACCAGAAAGCAGGTACAGTAATCCACCTGGGCGGTGTGCATGTCAGCGAATGGCCCAAGAGGCATTTGGCTGCAGTGGCTGCTGTGCTTTGGCTCTGAGGAGCCCCCAGTTCCAGACCCCTTTAAGGATGTCAGCGTTGGAGGTGTTTCAGATTGGCTCAGTTTTCACTGTTCATCATTTCAGTGACCCTGCAGTCTGTGGTCTCCCAAGTTGTTTTCATCTGGTGTGGAAAAGGTTGGCTGCTAAGGATGGTGTCTGAACTGTCCTTGCACTATGTTTCCAAGCTGATATTTCTTTCCCAAAACATGCATCTGCCAACATTGCAAACGCTGCAAGGTGTAACTACACTTGTAAGCTTGTGCTCCCTGGTAAAGTGAGTCTTCATTTCATGTGGTATTGTGGCAATACATTTCCCCCACTTAACTCCTGGGGATATATAGGCTTTGAGATCTGTGCTTTGTAACAGCCTGGAACATTAATTATATTAATCATCCTTTCAATGAAAAAGTAATGCTGGAAGCCTTGAGTGTTGGCCTGAACATGAATACAGAATGATGTGCGTCCAATAAGTACACTGTCCCTTCTTAAGTGTTGGCTATTTGTTGGCTACTGGGACTGAAATTAAGTTACAACTTACAAATGCTCCTTCACCCTTGTGCAGGACTCTGCCTGAGCTACATCTGTAAGACACAGAGCAACTGAACTCTGATGTGTGACCCAGTTCAGAACTGGAAGGGCTTTAAAAAAAAAATCATTGTTTATAACCAGGCTGAGTGAAGCACGTCTATAATTCCAGCACTTGGGAGACTGATGCAGGAGGATCACCAGGAGTTCAAGGCCAGCCTGAACCACAAATCAAGACTCTGCCTCAAAATGCAAACAAACAAAAAGATCAGTGTTTAAAAATGGAAACCGTGAGAACAAAAAAGCAAAACACCTCCTGCATGAGTTAACAGATAAAAACTATTTTTAATGTTGACTTATGCTGAATGATATGGCACGGACCTTAAAAACTAAGGAGCCAGGCTTGGTGGTGCATGCCTGTAATCCCAGTTACTTGGGAGGCTGAGGCAGAAAGCCATCTGTGCATTGGGGACCAGTGTGGGCAATTTAGTCTCAAAAAAGAAAAAAACCCCATAATCAAACAAAAAGCTCACCAGTGTCTCTTCAAGACTAGCAGCACTGGCTTCACCTCCTTGGAGGAGTGGTTTCTTTGAGTGTGGATCAGGGGCTGGGACTTTTCCCCAGAAATGTTTTCCGTGCCTGGGACCTGGTGCTGAGTCAGCAGGAACGCGGTGGCCTCCTGCCAGCCCTGAGGCAGGGCATTGTCTGCTTGGGGGATGTTCCCCAATAGTGGCCCTCATCCACTCCAAAAATCACAGACAACAAAATTCAGGTGAAACAAAAATAACAGCGGGAGCCAGACGGAGGGGTGAAGAGAATGGGGGATTCCTATTTCTTTGTACTTGAAAAAAGTACCAAAGCAAAATAAAAAAAAAAAATGAGTAATTGAAACACAGAGGCCAATTGAAAGATCAAAGGCTTTTTTGTTCTGATAAATCTTTTTAGAGTCACTAGAGTTTGAAATGTGGGAATCCCCTGCAAAGTTGCTAACTTGTGAATGAAAGGTTCTGCGTTTTGGAAGCAGACAGAGCTAATTCCCTACCTATTGCAAGCGCTAGGCCAGGACTGTCTGCTGGCCTCTGAACTCTGGTCATTTGCCTATGACCCTGCAATGGGGGAGGCTTCTAAATTTAACCAAGTCCCACCAAAAGAGATGCAAATTTGTCTATCTGTTGGAGTCCCTTGTGTTTCAGAAACTGGGCTTGGCTGTGTTTTCACATCCCAGCATCCTGGGGTTTTTTAAGGCAGCACTTGGTGATACCTCTCCAGTGTGAGTTTGTTGTTCAGCAAATCCATGTGGTTTTCAACCCAGATTTTCAACAGGATGGCTGGCTGGCTGTATTCACACATTTTGCTTTGTAATAATATGCAAATCTACTTGGCACCCAGTCAATACCCAAAAGAGTGGAAGGATTAAAGATATTTTATAAGGGGGGAAAAACCCACTCTGCTAACTGGGTGTTTCCATTTCTCTTTGAGATCTAATTTACATGTCACTATTATTTTAACATTTGTTACAGAATCCAGAGCTCTTAATGAGATTGGAATATAACTGACAGCTTCAGCTATTTGCTTCTGCACATTGTGCTAATTTATGGATATTCTCCTCTAAATTGAGGAAAAGGGATTTTCCCTCCTGATACTGAGATGCTGTAAATATTTTCATTTATCTCCACCCCCATATTCTTAATTTTATAAAGCAAACAGCCCTATTCTCCCCCTCTCACCCCTCCCCAAATTAGCTTTTCCCAGTGCCCCGTGATTGCTCCCAGGTGGGATAGTAGAGATGAGCCTAATTTTCATCCTGAATCAAGTCACTGCAGTGATGACCCAGTCTAAAGAGCTTAGAGCAGTGCTGGGGGCTTGGTGTCTGGCTGGGACTGTGTGTTCCTAACTGCTCAGCTTTGTTGAGATGCAAATAACCTCCCCCTCCCCAACCCTCCCAAGGAGTAGCGATTTTATATTTGATTTCCTTTTTTTGTTTTGTTTTGTTTCGTTTTGTTTTGTTTCCCTTCATAAACCCGAACAATGTAGGTGTCTAGTCATATACAGGTCTTAGCAAGAAAGAAAGTTCGAGAAATTCAAGCCGCCATTAAGGTACGTCTGGCTTGCCCAGTTGTAGGGGGCTTTTCATCTCCATGGTTACAGGCTTTTCCTTTGTTTTCCTCCCTTCCCCTACCCTGCAGGTGTCTAGTCACATTCAGGTTCTTGCCAGAAGGAAATCTCGTGATTTTCATTCCAAGCTAAAGGTATGCGCTTTTCTGCTTTTTGGCTTGTGGTTGCTATGCATCTCACTTCCTGTTTTCCATGGTGACTGGTGAATGCCTGGTGCTGGGATTCTCGTAACCTAGTTTCCTTGCATGTTAGAGCTGTTTACATTTCTTTGTGTCTAATCTCTCTGTTTCTGTACTAGCCTCACATTAAACTCAGTACATGTGTGCGTGTGCATGTGTGCCTGTGCGTGCGTGCGTGCGTGCGTGTGTGTGTGTGTTCCTAATAACAATGCAATGCAGCAGAGAGCTGGTCTTGATAACTTTTCAGCATAGAAATGTGATTTTTTTTTTTAACACCTTCAAATATCCACCAAACAGTCCTCAGTTAGGACAGCTTTTTCTACTTTTTAGGAAGACAGTCCAGAGATGCAAAGTTAATAGAGACAATATTTGTAAAAAAGTCATTTCCTGTGGTCATGAAATTACTTTTAAAAAATATGTAGTAATTTTAACTTGTGCTTTTGATGTGAATTTTCAAGAATATTTATAAAAATATGCCTTTTTCATGACTCTTTCAACACAATATTTTTGCCTGTGTTCTTCCATGTTGCTTAATATTATGTAAATGACATTCTTATTAAAAGTGAAATTTGAAATGTGACCATTAGCAAGAAAAAAGTGGTTCTTAGAGACAAAAAAGCTCTTGACCCCAAACTCATTTGTGCTTCCATTTGCAGTTTTTTAATTAAAAAAAAAAAAAGGACTTCATTTGCCAGACTTTTAAAATACATTTAATAGCAAAAATGAAGGCTTTGATTTTTTTTTTTTTTTCATACTGGGAATTGAGCTCAGTGTCTTACACATGTTGCGAAAGACATTGCTATTTAGTTGTATGCACAATCCTTTCAATGTTTTGAAAAAAAAACCCCATTGCTATAGGGGGTCACTAAGTTGGCCAGGTTAGCCTGGAACTTGCAATCTTTCTACCTCAACCTCCTGAATAGCTGGGATTATAGGTGTATCTACTGCCCCAGCTGATCATTTCATAGTACACCTTCTTCCTACTTCTTCTAAGATTTGCATTAGAATGTGCCTGATGCTTACTTTTCCATAATTCCCAACTATAATAATGCAAAGGGACCTATGATTTGCTTGGAGGAGGTTTAGTCTAGAGTAAAATTTAATTTTTAGACCACAGCATGGCCTTTCCCACATGTCCCTCCCCCAATATATTAATTAAATCTTGTGTTTTTGTTGTGCATTAAAAAACAGTGTCATTTCTCAGCTCCCAGTGTTGAGCACTGGGGCTCTCCTAAAGTCCTTTGACTTTTTACCTGCAAGAAAGCTGGCTGTGGCACAGGACTAGCAGCAGGAAGGAGCACTGGGTGTGCCCTCACAGTGGGCAGCATGCTGGCTCGCTCGCTCGCTCGCTCGCTCGCACGTGTGGCTGATGGTGGCTGGCTCGGAGCGGCACTGGCTGAGCAGTGGAAGACCACGCTAACTCCCTAGACCCTGCTTTTTAACCCGAGGGGCGGTACTTTCTATGTGGATGCAGCTATCCCTGTGTTTGCTCAAGTTCTGACTCTGTTTCTAGTTTCTCTGAGCTAATGAATTAATGATGTACCAAGAAGTGTTTAGATACCAATTTTGTTTTGCCATCTATGATGTTATGAATTGCTGTTTCTGTACTGTTTGTGTATTTCATGTCAACTCAGCGGGGCATACAGCCCTGGCTCAAAAGCTGTGTAAGTGATAAATAATGCTTTTCTGTTCAGGAGGGACTACCATGGAACACAGAAAAATCGCTTAGAGATTTTAAGAATTTTCTTCCAGAGAAACAATACAAACTGACATAGCTATATATTTGTTTGTTCTAAAAAAAAAATTTTTTTTTTTTTTAATAGAGGATTCATTCCCCCTCCTTCCAGACCTGGCCCACTCTTTGTTGGAGCAGATACAAGAAGGACGTGGGAACAGGCTGTCAAAGAGCAGCTGGCTCAGCATTTAAGCTCCAAGAACCACCTTATTTTCTCTGCATTTCTTTCTTCCCTCCCTACCACTCCTTTATGGAAAAGCAGTCCTTTGTTTTTCTATCAGCTGATACCAACTGAGTGTCCTGTACTTAGCATTCATGGGGTGGGTGGTTAGTAGCCACTCCCTGTCACAGAACTGGCCATAGAAGTGGAAATGTGAGAAGTAGGGTATGGGTCATGAGTGATAGCAGGAAAGAGCCACAGTAAAACATGTTGGAAATCCCAGGGACAAGCTCGTGAGCAGGGTTCCAAGTCTGAGAATCAGAAAGTAGAAGTTTTGTTCTAATGCAGTGCCCCTTTCACATCCTAATAGTTAAGCTCATGTCCTAGTGGGGCGTATTCCAATTTCAAGGAACAGTATGAAGAAATGGGAGCTCAAAGACTTTGTGGATTTTGATGAAAGTTACCAAGCCTAGTAAGGGGCAGAGGCAACTTTTGAACTCGGATGTTTCTTCATCCTAAGCTTCTGCTCTTTCAGATGGGGTTTCATCATATGGAGATGGGAGACTGTTTTCAGCCAGAAGGCTTTATTTTATGCCCGGACCTCACCCGACACCTGGTAGATAGCCCTTGTTGCCAGCCTCCATTAACCCCACAATTTACCTTTGGGTGCTTGGTCAGAGTGCAGACTTCATTTGTCCATGAGATTCAGTTTATTTCAGTGTGAGTGTCACTATTGGCCATCCATAATTTTGGGGCTGATACAGTCCCATCTGCAGAGTTGCTTGGTCCCCCACTCTTAGTGCATTCCAACAGTCAAGGAGAGCTGTTTAGCCATTGGCTGCTTGCTTCTGATATTGCTGCCTTATGCCTCCTCTGGATGTCTTGTCCTTTACTTTCTGACCAGCCAAACCAGGGTACCTACTCAACACCCAGAGAGAAAAAGGAGATGCTGCTTCCTGTGCTATTCTCCCAGCCTTTACAGGATGGCTCATGTGTCACATCTTAAGCATATGGTTCTCAGTTTAGCCTGCAAACCCTGTTCCTCTGAAGAAACTAGATTCACGAGATAGTGGTCATTCTCATGTCACAGTCATAGATGAGTCATCCTAGCTGCAGAGCACCTCTGTTGAAAACCTGATAGAGTTAAGTCCCCAAGGTCAGCTCTGTGCTTCTGCTAACTGCTGTGGTTCTCAAGAGTGCTTCTTGGTGACCCAGATCATTCCCAAAGTGTGTGGACTTCATTTTTATTTTAGTTTTAGAAAACAAAATGTTGTTCTAGCACATGTGTAACATTTCCACATAGATTTGAACTTAAAAGGTATGGGAATGAATACTTAACTCAGCCTACGTATGTTTCATTGAGAACCCAGCATATGCTAGGCCCTCGTGGATATTGGGCACACAGAGTAGAATATTCTGAGTCTGTATTCTTAGTAAACACTAAAACTTATGTTAATTTTCCCAGTAGGTTGTCCATAGCTGGGGTAGAGATTAAACTAGGCCATACAAAGGCCACTCGGAGAAAAGAACGATTGATTCTGATATTGGGAGAACTTAAGAAAGCTCCACAGATGAGGTCACTGAACCAAGAAGCACAGAGGAAGGCTAACGATTCCAGAGATGAGGGTGTTTGGGAGACTGTGGGGTAGGCAGTGGGAGATATGAGGAGCGTAACAGGGGCATCACCTCACTGATGGTACACCTGTGGGTGCTGGAGAGCACATGTAGGTAGCTCAGGTGCATACTTTGGGACGATCACTCCAGCTGGGTTTTGAAGGATGATTTAATAAGAAGGAGGCCAAGCTGGAGGCAGAGAGATGGTCCCTTGTGTGTGGAGAAGAGAAGTAGGTGACTGGACCAGGGGCAACTCTGGGACCTCACTCTTTGGCTCTCAGCCATTCTTGTCAGGCTTGGGTGGCTTCCCATTCCGTTGTATTCTGGCTGCTCCGTATGATTTCTTCCTTTCTTTTGTGATACTGGACATTGAATCTAGAATGTTGTAAGGCAGGTGCTGTGCCACTGAGCTATATCCCCAGCTTTTCCTTTCTATTTTTAGAGTAAATTATGTTTACAAGTTCTATCCTTGTTCTGCAATTTATATACTAGAACATTTCAGAAAAGATTTTCAATAGCAAAATTTAAAACTTAGTTTGGGTGCTGGGGATTTAGCTCAGCAGCATAAGTGCCTGCCTTACAAGTGCACAGTTGTAAGTTCGATCCCTGGTACAAAACAGACAAACAAAAAACAAACAACAACAACTTAGTTTAAAGAGTTGAGTTCTTGTAGAGCAATAGTAATTAACTGAGAGTGTGCACCAAAATTAACTGAATTTTTTGTTGTTGGTAAATTTTAAATACATGAAAGTTAGACAGGACAGAGAACATACTAAACACTCAATTTGTAGAACACACAAAGGATCATTTTCATTATGTCATAATTCAGTTAAGTTTTTCAAAGTCAAGTAGCCAAATGGTAGAGCGTTATTTACTTTTCCCATTTTTTTTCTACCCACCCTTCCTTTCCATCCATCAGTCTCCCTATGTGTCCCTGAGAAAATCAAATCCAGTGAAAACTCTCTTCTCCTTTGGACTCTTCCTTAAAATTACCTGAATGTTTACCCCATGTCAGCCTCAAGTTTGTGCTCCAGCCTTTGGCATCAATGTGAGACTAAGCGTTGGCAGTTTATAGCAGCCTAAGTCTGAATAGAGTTGGCCAACAATTTGGGATGACCTGAAATGCACACCATGACCATATAGGACAGGTGAAGGGGCGGTAAAATACAGGGAATGATTGAAAGAGTGAGGAGAATTAGGGAAGTAGCTCTGTGGTAGTACACTTGCTTAGTATATGCAAGGCCATAGGTTTGACTCCCAGACCTGAGGGTGGAAAACAGACAAACAAAAAAACACGAGGGAGTGAGCCAAGGAGACTGTGGACCAGGAGCAGAGAAACTGGAAGAGCAAGAAGAAAGTGCCAGCATATTACAGTTGAGACTCACACCTGTGAAGACAGAACAGGCATTTGGGGCCAAAGAATCAGATTATTGCAAGTTAAACATACACATTAGGGTATGAGTTTTGTCTTTCTGGCTAAAGTGTCTAAGAAAAAGTGTGCTAACTGGAGAGAAGTAAAAAGAGAGTGTAACTCTGCAGAAAGAATTTCTCAGCTATGTGTGGCCCCTGCTTGGATAGAGTCCTTTGAGCACTGTTTTTCAGGTAGGAGACATGTTTTAGATGATCCACAACTTTTTAGCTTGGTGTGATTCCAGTTACATGGTAGAAGATGAACCCATGCAATTAAAAGAGACAAGTGGCTTATAGATTTATGGTCTGTGCATTTAGGAATCATAAGTATGCCATGCTAGAGCTCTCCCTCAGATTTTGTGTCATTAGCTGTATCAACTGCAGTGTCACCCACACTGGTTTCAGTTACCATCCTCCATTTCCCCTTTCTTCCCATTTAACCTCTTACAGGCATCTGTGATTGAGTTGTGATACAGTATCACAACTCTAGCTTGCAGTGTTAGAAATTATTTTGAATTATTTCACTCATCATTGATTTCTCAAAAAGCCATTGACTGTTTCTGCATTTTTTTTTTTAAGCTCTGGGGATTTATTAGCCCAGTTTGTAGAAGAAATACAGAACTATTCTCCACACATTCAGTATTCTCTTGCCTACTCAGAGTAGCAAATCTGAGTTGCCCTAAGTCTCTTTGTCTGTTTGTTCAGCTGTCCTGAGAGATTGTCCCATCTCTGCCCAGAAATCTCCTTCCCCATCAGCAACAGAAAAGTAATGTTTTATTTGCTGGTGCCATAGGTTGGTAGAGCCGCAGCCAGACCCTGCAGACACCACTGCTATGCTGCGGACTGTGTTCACCTTCATGGGAAGATGGAGCAGCCTTCTTATGCATCCCAGTTTGAGTGTGCTTGAGTGAGTGTGTGACTTGCTGGGCAGGAAGACGTGTGTGTCTGGCCCTGGACCAGTACTGCTGAAGATCCCGTACTTGCTGACATTGCATCATCCCAGCAGAGCAGAAAAAGACCTGAGCCTTTCTAACTGTGTCCAGTTGCTGTGACTAATTCATGAGCTACATGTGCTCCCCTGGGGCCATTTTCTTCATTTTTGCCCTGATGGCCTTTGTGATTTGATTACCGAATGGGCCTTTTCTTTCCAATCTGTCATTTCTTGCAATAAGCAGAGGGCTTAAAGTTGACACTGCTAATGCCCACCCTGCTGTGGGTCCTGCACAGGAGATAAGCGAGTATGCCTGAGTAGCAACCTTCGAGACATGAGGATCATAGTCTTTCCTGGTGTTTCCCAAACTTTGCTAAGTTCTTTTTCATTTGTAACGTCCAGCCTGTCTCCTAAAGATATTTCTGTTACCACATTTTAAATTTAACTGCATTAAGACTAAGATTGGAGACAGTTTCTCAGCTTCAGTATGATAGAATTAGACCCTCTTTTTAGCGATGTGGTAGTAAAGGACCAATAGTGTGAGCCTGGGCATTGAGTACCATTACCTCTCTGTGTGTACTGAGCTAGGCTTGGATGTTTTTCTTAAGGACAACAGAACAGCTTCATTCTACATTTTTAAATCCCTAAGTTGATAAAACCCCATTGTCCTTCAACTTCAGTGTAGAAATTGTCTTAGAATAGCATTGATCCACCTAGATTATGTATCCAGTACCAGAGCTCCTGAGCAGTTCACAGTGGGTCTCACAGGCCGCAAAGTGCATCAAATCGTAGGACTGAGGGCATCACATCGAATGCCTCAGGCTGTCTCCAAAATGGGTGGCCTTGCCCTTGCTTTGTCAAAAAGGAAGCTGAGACTCAGGATGTCTGTAGGACTTGCCAGTGGTCAAAAATCTGAATTGTGCTCTGGGTTGTGTGGGGCCAAAGCCCAGTCCCTTTGCACAGTGTCATACCGTCTCTCCAAAAAGTGCTGGTCAGTGCAGGGAAGAGGATTTATAACCCGCCACTGGGCCCTTCTTTGCTTGTGTCCGTGTGTTTAAAGGAAACTGAGGAAGGGGAACAAGCAGGGGCACATGTTCTTTCTGGAGCTCACGTCTAGGCAGGTTCCTGTGACTCCCAGGGGACAGGCACATCTTGCCTTTTGCTGTCAGCTACCAGATAAACAGACTGAGGTCAGAGTGTGCCCTTATCCCAAACACCCAGATGTGCCTCGAAGCTGTCCTGCATGGCGGACTTCCTGAGAGTTGGAAGGCATACCTACCAGTCTCTTCATTTCCATCCTTTATGATGCTAAGCCCACATCAGAATTAAAGGAAACACTATGGACAATTATACAATACTAAATATAGCTCGGTACATTTAAAAATGAACAATGGTAAAAGCCTTGAAAATTTTTTCTTTGATGTGAATGGAGTCTTTGGCATTTGGAAATACAATAAGATGAATTAATTGCTACTCATTAGGCGGCAAGTCAGAAGAAGCCTGAATGTGCCTTCTCTTCTCCACATTAGCTGCTGCCTGACCAGAGTAGCCCTCTTTTGTATTTACTCCTGCCTTCTCTAATAATAAGCAAATGAGAGATCATGGCTAGAAAATATTCAAGTGCCCTCCATCCTTTCTCCAGAACCATCATATAGTTCAGTGATGTTTATCCATTCAAGGGCTGTGGCTAATAATTGCAGGGATCATGTTGAATTCGGATAGTGCAAGATTAGAAACCATGTCTGCAAAATTACTTCTTAGGGAGATGTTTTATGTTTTGTTTTTCTCTGAAAAAGTAATCTTCAAGCCAATTGCTAACTTTCCAACCTTGCATCATATTTTTATATTGCTGCAGGAAGTATATTTTGGAAGAAAACTAGTAACAGTCAAGAGTTTTTGAATCCATGGTCTTTGTGTTTTTCCTTGTGTATTGATAAACATCCCCATGAATAAATCAAACTGGGATCTAACTTCTGGAATGATGGCCCGTGAATAAATGGGATTACGTTAATTTTTGTGTGGTGTTTATTAACATCTCGTATATGGCAGCTATAATATGTGGTATTTGCAAGCACGTGACCTTTGTATGTTACCTTTATAATTTGCCTATGGTTAATGCCTAATAAGTATGAGATGATTGATTTCACAGAATAATTAAAAGTGAGGGAAGCAGAGGGGAGAAAGGAAGATAGGATCCTTATGATATCCGGAGTCTGATCCTTAAGATATTCCAGCGTTCTGAAAGTGCCTGTGCCTGCCGTGTATCTTTGCGATGGCACTGTCTCACACGCAGACATTTTCCAGACATTGTGCCCGTTTCAGTCATAAAGAGAAGGCAGTCAGCAGAACAGAATTGTAGTGGTGTCCTTGCCTTGCTTCATGAAATATGAAAGCCTGTTTACTTAGTAACAATAGCAATTTGAAAGGCTCTGGGTTGAGGAGTTTATGCCTGACACAGCCTGCTGGACCACGAGGCCAGGGCAGGGAGGCTATTGATGGTATGGCGTGCCAGAAATTGGATTGCGAGGAAAACAGAGTAGGTAATAAGACCTGCACCTCGAGTCAGAGCGCTTTGTCTGCCCACATTTGTTCTTAGCACCCATCCTACCTCCCTATCCATAGTCTCAGGACTAACGATTCCTCCTCCATAATTGTTTTCCTTATTGCAGGCCAAGGGCTCAAGTTAGGGTTCAGTTACAAGAGGGAGACTTGCCATCTCTCTCTGCCACCCCCATCTCCATCCCCAAACATTCAGCTTTTTGTTACTTCATTCTAATCTTAGAGATATGGGGGCTTAAAGTCAGTGCAGAGGAGGCAGTGTGAACTTATCCAAGCTTTTTCTTGAGCCATTTTTCTTCTGCTCATGTGTTTGTGTACCCACTCCCCCTTTTCTCTCCTGTAATATAAGACCTTGTAGAGTACAGCTCAATATTGACTTAATAGCAGTTTTCCAAGATAAAACAATACACTCATCCTTTGTAAATTTCCTCCAGTCAGAGATGTTGGTGTGACTGCATCTTAAAATTAAATTGGTGTACAAGAATAGTATAGACTTTTAGATGTGCTTAAGCTTCACTTATTTGCTAGATTGGCGCCCTCTCCTTTAGCATGGGGGTAAGAGGAAAGGATGGAGTAGAATGTGTAAAAGGCCAGGATATTAGAGCACAGTGACACAGAGAAGCATTTTACTCAGGTCTGACACTTAGAGTTATAATTTTTCCAAACCCAGGCATGTAACTCTGGGCTGAAAGTGACAATTGAGAGATCTGTCCATTGAAATCTCTCAACTCCACATTCTTTCTACCTTCCATTTCAGGGTAAGTGGGTCTGCAGACAGGCTCTCAGTTCTGATTTCCAGATAGTCCTGGAGGTGCTTGTTATCTCCCTTTAAGATTACTTTAGATTTTAAACAACATCAAGAAAAAAAAATTAATCATCTTCACGTTCACATACATATATCACAGATGAAGGGGCCATGCTATAAAATTAAGTGAATAGAGTAGTTCTATAAAAGGTGAGAAATCATTGGTGTAGACATTTTAGTCCATTTGCAGAAAATTGCCTATTCTCAGATAGGTAGGTCAAGTGCAGAAAGAACCACTACTTGAGATAAAAATTTCTTTCTGCACTCGGCTTTGTCTTTTATCAGGGCAGGCAGCTAAGAGCTGCCCACACTTTCACATCCTGCTGTCTTCCCACTAGTAATTTTCTGAGCTATATATTAAGACACGTTTGTTTTATAATGGACCTCAGCTCATAACTGCAAATACTTTTAAAACCAAAAGGACATTAGAGAATAAGCTGTGCCTCTTCATTTGGCAGATGAAGGAAATTGGAGGGTGGGAAAGTCGCCTGCCCACAGGAACACAGTGGGCCTGCCTGTCAGACAGGGCAGGTTGGAGCCCAGCTCTCTCGCCTCCCCCACAGATGTACCAGTTGCTGTCTTAGACACAGCACCATAAAGACATTTATTTTCCCCTTCTCCTTTTTTTGAACTCTTGTTTTCATTTAGGTACCTAGTTGAATGCTGCATAATAAGTCTAACATTAAACAGAAGAAAAAGATCATGTTCTGAGGCTATGTGACGTGTAAAAAAAAAAAAGTTCCATTTCTCTTTTCCCTGCATTGACTGATGTCTCTGTTCCAAATGGAATCATCAAGCATTTGTGAAATTTTGAGAAAACTTTATTTATTTATTTATTTATTTATTTATTTATTTATTTATTTTTCTGGTACTGGGAATCAAACTCAGGACCTCACACTTGCCAAGCAGGTACTGTGCTGCTGAGCTGTATCTCTGGCCCGAAGAACTGTTCAATAAACCTGGCAGAGTACTACATTCTAGGCAACACTAAATAGAAAATGGGTGATGGAAATGTGGGGAACTCTCTTTTTCCATGTGGAGCTGGACTTTGGATTCTTGAAGTCTCTTCCCCACCCCCTTAGCATGCCCAGCAGATCCTGTACTGGGCCAGCAGAATCACCTACCATCAGTGTTGCATAATCTGGAAGGCACAGGGCTGCCAGTAGCCCTGCCACGTTTTTCTGGAATAGACCCATGCCCGTGTACTCTTTCATAGTTATTCTTCAGAATTCACAGCACCAGGCTTGCCGGAAATCTGCTAGGTCCCCTAGCCTGGGTCCCAGAGGTATGTCATAGGGCCTTTGCATGCTGAGGAAGGCGCCTGTGGTCACACTTACGCCATTACCTCAGTTTCAAAAATCACTTCAAGAGGCTTTATAACATCTCCTAAGGGGTTAGGTAGCTTCAGGGCTCAAGTCCAGTGAAACTGGTCCAAAGAGAAGCCAAGTTGACATGGATTTCAAGGTATTCTTGACCATGGGTGTAGCAGGTGTGACCAGAGCCGTGCTTTCTGTCCACAGATGGCCCTCTGAGGGGATGGGTCAGGCAGGGCCAGGGCAAGCCACAGGACCGTCTGCGAGTAGAGTGGCTGGCACTCACATCTGTACTCGGGGGGGGGGGGGGGGCTCGGTTCCACTTCAGGGCCTGTCATACTCCTATTGGTTTATTGTCACATCCTGTCTCCTTAAAGATTTACCTTTCTTTTTTTCCTGACATCTTCATTTGAAATGTGTCAGATATTTTTTCATTTTTATTTTTTAATATTACCTGAGGAAGCTGGTGTCCAATTAGAGCATGCAGCAGGTTAGAAAATGGAGCCTCACCTGGAAAAGTGTCATACAATAAGGAGGAGGTAACAGGTGGTACTGAGTCACCTGGGCGCATTCCTACCAGGATCTGCAATCCCTGCGTCCTTCACTCCAGTGTGTGCCATTACAGATGGTCATAGTGGCTGTGGGTGCCCGTGGGGAGCAGTACTTGAGGCTCATTCATTATTCAGTTGTGAGCCATAGAACTGTACAGAATAATTTATGCAAGCGTTAAATCAACTCTGTTCCTCCTCCTCTTTCTCCCTTTTCCCCTCCTTTCCTCTTGTGCACCCACATTTGTGTGATGGGAGACTATTTTTCAAGGATTAAGGTAACTTCTCAAGAAATTCACATGGTGCTCCTGATAAGTTACAGGGCGAAGTAGTGGTGCCCATGCCTTGGAATAGTACCTAGTGAGTCTTTCCCAGAAGCCCCAGCATTGTTTTGCAGGCCCAGGTTGTTTCACATTCCTCTCAGCTGGCCTTGCCTTTGGCACCTCGGTGTGTTTATTCCTCACCTTTGGTTGGCTCTGTAAACATGGAAGCCTCCTCAGCTGGCGTCCAGCATCTGAGCCTGCAGCTGCCTTTCACTGTCAGTTACTATGAGCTCTGATGGCAGCCATGGAGGCGCTGCATTATTTAGATGTCATCATTTTGTTCTTGCTTTGGTGGTGTCTGGGCCAGGAGCACAGACCCTCCGCCTGCATCCAGAACTCTGTACGCTCGGCCCACACATAGCTCTGCCTGCACCAGCAGATCCTGCCATGTGCCAGGATCTCACTGTTGCTCCCTCCGTCCTGGGGCAACATGCAGTTTTTTAACTGTGGCTTTTACTGGGTGGCCTTGATAATTGGCTTTCTAAATAGCCATGTAGAGCATACATTCCTAAAATGTTGAAGAAGGAAGAAAAGATATACTCCTGAACATTTTATTGTGCCCAAGTACTGTGTTTGTATACATTTTAACTGAAGAAGAAAAGTAATCCTGCTTTTGTATACAATCTTTTTAATAATTGTTTATTATTGTATCCAGGTAACAAGCATGGTAAGTATTTTCATTAAACAGAGTATTCTGTATTTTAGCTGTGCTTGGCAGACTTTTTTGGCTAGCTTTGTGTTACTAGTCTTGGCTTTTCTAGAAAAGACCCATTTAGCAAAAGGAGAAACCACCTACCTGTATTGCCCCCTATACCCTTGGCTTTTGTTAAGAGGCCTTAGAGCCTTAAACCCATGGCGAGGATGTGCTAGAACGCATGCGCCCTGCCGGCATGCTGCTTGGCCCATCCCCCACCTGCCTGCTGCTTCTGAGCTGACCCACCAGGTGCCTGCTGGGCTTTTGGCCTCTTGTGACCCCAGCAGCTCCAGGGACTGTAGCCTCCCCAAGCTGGAGTACACACAGGTAGAGCTCCCTGCAGTGTCCCCAGTCCACACCCACATCTCTCCCCTGCTGTAAGCATGGCCTCACCTAGCCATTCCCTTAGTGTGTTAAGTAATTGGAGAGATCTTCTGAAAGCTGAAAAAATAAATTCATTGTCAACATTCTCAGAGGCTTCCCCGTTCTGTTGGAAAATGAAATAAGATAAAAAACAAAAAATCCTTGCCACTGGGTGTTCTTAGCAGATGTGCAGTATTATGGTAGGTTGAGTGTGTTTTAGCCTTCTGGCCGTGTTTATTTATCCATGCATGTTTGCTTTTCCGGCCTCTTTTGTGGTTCTGTATTTTAGTCCATGTGCTCGTGGCTGTGGCTGTTTAACCTGCCTGGTAGCCATGCGTTCTCTATTAAGTCAGTGTGTCACTGTCACCTTCAAGGATCAAACTGCGAAGGATAAGGCCCTCCAGCACATGGCCGCCATGTCGTCAGCCCAGATCGTCTCGGCCACTGCCATTCACAACAAGCTGGGGCTGCCTGGGATCCCACGCCCCACCTTCCCGGGGGCTCCGGGGGTAAGTAGGAAGCAGGCCCAGCAATGCTGATGGCTGAGTGTGGTATAGGCCTGGTGGCCAGCCAGCATTAAACCCTCCACCTGGCACTTCTTGTCAGATGGGACAGGTTTATGAAAGGCCAGAAAGAAAAGAAGGGAGCAAGAGAGAGGGAATCCTTAGTCCCTGAAGACAGGAAATAAAGTATCATTTTTTCTGGTTCCCTTTTGGAAAGTAACCTGCCTCTTCTGTTCTCTCAAGCCCCCTGCAGCCCTACCCCATCCCTTGTCTCTGTCCTTGTGTCCTCAGGTCACTTTATGGCTCTTAACCCCTAAAGACACAAAGCATGTATCAGTGTTTTCATTTTACTGTATATCAAGGGCTAAGAAACATTATGCTATAATCTTTTACAATCCTCACAGCCATCTTAAATGCCTTTTACTGTCTTTGCCATTTTACAGATGAGAGAACTGAGTTTGCTTGGGAGCAAAACGAGCTGGTGCAGCTTAACTAGGCAGCACGTAGTGATGTCAGTTTAGCTCCAGGCTTGAAAGCTCCTCTCTGGTGGGGAGCAGCACACACTAAAGGCCTCAGGGGCACCCACAGCAGAATACTATTCAGCGAGTACTTCAGGGTCGAGGAAGAGAGGCACATACCAGATGAAGCAGTCCTCCACTATGCACCTATTCTTTGTAAGGTGGAATGAGAACTAAACACCAACACCTGGTCTCCTGCCCCAAGGAGGATTTTCAGGGGAGAGGGGATAAGGGGAGCCCTGTGTTGCTAGGCCAAGGGTAGGTTGTGATCTTACACACTGTGTGGTGACCACATCTGTGATTTGAGAAGATGATGCTGCAGCTGGTAGGAAATGGGAAACTGCTGTCCTTTAGCAGGGGTGGCAGTGTGTACACATCCTGAACTGTGCTTAAGATATTGTTGCTCTTGTCTTTCAGTTCTGGCCTGGAATGATACAAACAGGGCAACCAGGATCCTCACAAGAGTAAGTCTGAGGCTGGTGACAGCCTATTCTGGAGGGAAGTCCTCCCTGCACCAAACTGTGTCAGGGTTTAGAGGGAAAAAGGGAGTTAAACAGATTCCTGCAGCAGCCCATCCCATAATTTGAGGTTAGTAGCAGGAAAGACCAACCTTTCAGATCCAGCAGAGGTATGAGTACCTCATTCCCCCATTAGCTATTGATGGTCATTCTGCTGGAAACAGGAAGGGGGTCCCTATCCCTTTGTGGCTTTGGAGTGCAGAGCCTGGGGTCTTCCTCAGCTGATAAAAGGCAGCAGAGGGAATCCTATAGTGCTTTCCATTCTGCCTTTCCCTCTGGTAGGGGTAGCTAAGAGAAACATCTGCAGATGATTTGAGAGAGAGGGAAGCTGGCTCAGGCTACCAGAAAAGAACAGTTTGAGAATAAAAGCAGAAAGGATCAATCCCTGGTTTAAAAAAAAAAAAAAAGGCAGAATGGAATCCCTGCCTATTAAAAGAATTTGAACTGAATGCCTCAGAGCAGGAGAGACTGAAGCATGTTCTAGACCTTGCATGGACAATCTCCAGAAGCCTACTATACTCTTTGTTGAAGAGAGCGGCCCCTTGGGATGTGCCTTCCCCTGTAAGCAGGGAACAGTGCAATGGAGAGTCCCTACAGAGAGGCCAGGGCAGGCCTGGACCATGCACACCCGTGATTTATGACTCTTGTCTCCTGTTTGTCCCTAGTGTCAAGCCCTTCGTGCAGCAGGCCTACCCCATCCAGCCTGCAGTCACGGCCCCCATTCCAGGTGAGTCTTCTTAGCTTTCTTTTAGGGGGAGGTATTTGGTCCTGCAGCCAACAGCCACCCCTGTTTTGCTTCCCAAAGTTTGTGTTGCCCTCCTCACCACAACTGTGTGTCTCCTCTCACTTGGGAATCCTAGCTACCATTTCCACCCCTGCTGTCCTAAAGGGTGGCAGTAGCCTAGAGCTCAGGAGGGCTGCAGGGGTGTCCCCCATCCTAGGCCTAAGTCCCCTAACTCATTTCCCAAGTGTTCTTTGGAAGAAGGGTTTGTAGAGAAACAGGAAGACAGATCATTTCTACCGGGGACAGTGGTCACACTTAGGAATTTGCGGTTCCCATCTCATCATAAAATGGCTGAATGAGGTAGTCTGTTGTGATCACAGATGGGGTTGTACTCTCACTTTCCTAGAATGAGTCCCCTTCCTAGGGCCCCTTCTGCAAAGAAGAGCATGCACGGAAGCCAAAATAGAAATCAGAAGTTGGGTGGACCCATCTGTCCTCTTCCCCACCAGACACACCCACCCCTACCCATACCACCCATTCCATGCATGCATAGTCACTCAGTTGAGTGCAGTGCAAAAAATCATTGCTGTCCACTGTAGAGGCCCCAAGTGAGAAACACCCTCACAGGTTGCCCTCTGCTCCCAAGGTCTGGAGCCTCCTGAGCGAGTATGGTATGGTACTGGGGACCAGTCTTGAGGAAGAAGGTGGACAAGTACAAGAAGTACGTGGCATGCCTAGTCTCACAGGCATTTGGAAGCTTCTGCCCAGCCCTTCAGCCATTCTTGGCTTGGTCCTTAAATGGGGTCTTTTGTCTGGGATTCAATGTCCCCTCTCCACCATCCTTAACTTTAGCCACAGGTAGACTCCTGAGGAGCTCATGCACTGCAGTTGCCCAGCTGGTTCCTGTGTCACGGAGCCTCAGCCGATGTCACCACTGCCTGGCCGAGTTCCTCCTTAGATGCTGCTGGGGGCTCTTGGCCTTCCCCTTGAGGTCATCCATTTCAAACAACCCTGCGCCAGTACTGGGCTGAGGCCTGAGGGTAACAGAGCCAGATACCAAGGTGACATTGGTTTTTCAGGGTTTGAGCCTGCGTCAGCCCCAGCTCCCTCCGTCCCTGCCTGGCAGGGCCGCTCCATTGGCACAACCAAGCTTCGCCTGGTGGAGTTCTCAGCTTTTCTCGAGCAGCAGCGAGACCCAGACTCGGTGAGTGTGCCCAGAGGTGTGTGCTCATCCTGGATTTGCTTCCTGCTGCTTCTCACTTTCTCCTACCCTTGTCTTTCATCCTGGTGCTGCCCTAGTACCTGGTAGAGGCCTCACATAAAAGCAGACTGTGGCAGCCAGCAGCCCTTTGCCAGGGAGAAAGAAGGGCATTCTCCCTGGCAGTGAGGAGAACCCCAGGGATGCTGGGTCGGTGCTGCAGGAGTACTTAGCCTAGGGAGAGGTCCCTTGATCCCACTCTTGCCTGGCGTGGGCAAGGCTTTCGGTTCCATCCCCAGCACTGCAAGAAGAAAAATGAATGACTTGTAACACTGATTGAGTCTTGCTCTGCGGCTGATACTGTGCTGTGGTATGAGGTACTTGATCCCATTTTGTCTTCACGGAAAGCATATGAGAGTAGATGAGGAAACGGAGAGGTTAAGTAACTTTCCCAAACTCACATACATTAAATCTGAAGGTCTAAAGATTCAGACTGAAGTCTTCAAAACTCTGTAAAAACGGTCAGCTATTATTCTGTTCCGCTTTTCCAAATCTGTGTTTTCTCAAAATAGCAAGTTGCTATCTTAAGGCGAAGTAACAAAGTGGTACTTTAACAGCTTAACATAGAATGCAGAGCGTTATAATATCATAAATACCAATAACATTGTCATCTGGCCTCTATTTGTCATTTTCTTTTCCTTTTCCCCCACCCCATCTTGTATTTATTGTCCCATCCTTCCCTGTACATATGTGATCCTCCCTTCCTTCCCAGCCCACAAGCCCCGTACCCTTTCTTCACACCCACTCCTTGGCTGTTTGTGTGAGCATTGCATCTGTGTGTGGGTGAGCCCAGGGCGAACATCGGAGGAATCATGAGTTTGTCTTCGGGATCCTCACCAGCTCCTTTTCACATTCCTTGCCTCCCCCTCATGCCCACCTCAGGTCATGAGCAGCACAGAGGTCCCAGGTTCGCTTGCTGCATGTCACCAGCCTTGCTGTCTCCCTGCTATCAGGAGAAGGTGTCATGTACATGCTCACAGGCTGTTGTAAATAACCGAGATATGGAGCAAGTAGTGGTGACCTCTGTGGGGGGCTTGTGCTCCGCCTGTGTGGGCGGCCTCCTGTGGCCATGATAGAAGTGAGGCTTGCCCAGAGGGACCTGCCCAGCCCTCACTGAGGAAGAGACAAGGCACCCACGTATGGCTCCCCGACCTCCTTGCCTGTGAATTGTGAACTCTGCTAGCCAGTGGGAATGTAGAGCAACTTCCAAGTCATGGGTAAATGAAGAAAGTGATGTAAAGCAGGTCCCTGGGCCCATCAGGGTGGCTAGAGGAAAGTGAAGTTGTTGAGACCAAGGTACATCAGGCTTCTCCAGTAGCTGACTGCTTTTACAAGGGGGCAGTGCTGGTAGGTGAGGAGCCCTCTATGTTGCAGTGTTCCAGCAATCACTCTAAGATCCTCCAGATTTGTGTACTTCCTATTCTATCTGAGAAGTGTGCAGGGCTCTTTGGTGGCGGCTGCAAGTCCTGTTTGTGTGGTGCCCGCTTTTTACAGAGTGCTTTGCTGTCCATTACTCCACGGTGCCCTTTTCCTGTGCTATGAGATAGGCTCTGCTTTCCTCATTTTATAGATGAAGAAACTGAGGCCCCGGCACATGAAGTGACTTACTCAGGATATTTAGCTAGTAAACTGAAAGGAGTCAGGAATCTAAATCTTCCTTCTTTCTATCTTTCCCTTTTCATTTTCTTTCCCCTTCCCCCCCCCCCCCCCCGCCTCCCTTCTTTCCTTTTGTTGGGGACTGGACTCAGGGCTTTAATACACCCTAGGCTCTCACTCCACCTCTGAGCCTCACCCAGTCCCAAGTCTTCTGTCTCATTGTACTCTTCTCCCTGCTATTGAATACTGCTGCCCAATTTGTAAGGTCTCTTGAGTTGCCTGTCCTGTCTCTTGTGCAAGCAGACCTCTCTCTGCCTCTGAACGTGGCCACTTTACAGGGAGATACTTTCAAGATGGTAAAAAACAAAACCCCCCAAATCATTTTCATTTCCCTGGCTTAAAAAGTGGACTGTTTTATCACTAGCTGGAGTAGCTTCCTTACAGTCACTGTGCTCTCCCGTTATGGATCTGTCAGAGACCAGAATGCTGCTCTTTTGTTGTTCTTCCTTTTTTTCTGGGTTTAACATTTTTTAATCACTGGCAGATTCGTTCGGTCCATTCTCTAGACACTTCAGCACTGTGTGCATTGGTCAGGGGTGGGAGATAAGAGGGACCTGCTGTGCCCTGGCAGAGTGTGATGTCTGGAGAGGGAAATGAGCAGTTACTGGAGGAGTCACTGGGATGCACCTGACTGATAGGAAGGAGGGATGTGAGCACGGGGCTGTGATCAGGGCAGGCTCGCAGGAAGGAGTAATGGACAGAGAAGAAGATGAACCCAAAGTGTACAAAGCAGTAAATGAAGCTGGTGACTGTTTAGCCAGCTTACCAAATGTCACAGTGGAGCCTGGAGGTCCATGTTTCCTGTATGGTCAGAATGTTACCTTTGTAATCAGAATGATCCCACTGATTCGGCTTTTTCACTATTGAAATCAAAGCCAGGCTATATAGATTAGACCCCAACACTTGCATTAAAGGGTCCTTAAATGAAAATCAACACCCTTGGGTCTTTTGAGGAAACAACGATTCTATTTTAGGAGCTCTTCTTTGGGAACTGAGGGACATGGGAACCTTTTGAACATTGTTGTGTGCCAGCGACAGCTTCAGAGGTTATGGATTCAGCAGAAAAGGAAGAGAATTCTTTCTCTCACGGAGCTCACACTTTGGGAGAAGATAAAGCAACCACCACACAAACATGAATACACATGCACATACATACACATACACATACACATACATTGTGGTCCCTGCCCACATGGATGCCCAAGTCCTTTATGTGAAATGGACTAGTAACTGTTTAGGAATTGTTCTTATCTTTTTCCATACATTAAATCATTTTCTGTGAGTATGATAGAAAAATACAGTGAGTGTGTAAATTTTTTAAAAAATGTATTCAGTAAAAGAGAAAATACCCCCCCCCCCACCTCAGATACACGTTCAGAAGCAGTCTCAGAAGTCTTTCTCCATTCTCTAGTTGCAGAGGCATGGTTGCCTTGATGTTCTACATCAATTCAAAATGCCTACAATTCGTGGTCATTTTGACTTTGAGGAGGAGCCAGAAATTGCACGGTACCTTAAGAACATACTGTAACATTTGAAAAATATGCCTCATTTTCTATCACACCTCATAGAGACACTCATATCAGAGGAATACCAGGGAGGAAGGTTTCGAGGGGGATTAATGGCAATGTCTCTTTTATTGTAATAAATTTTAAAGATTTAAATACTCACCATATATTTTGATCAGACCTCATGTGACTTACAATACCTGATGTATGTAAATGCTAGGAAAGTAGTTATTGTACTGTAGTGTTTAGGGAATTAAGACAAACATAAGTCTGTATATGTGTAGTACAGGGGTAACCAAGGCATGGGTAATTTTGATCCATAGTTGGATAGAATCACTACTGTATGCCAAAGGTTGCTCAGTGGTGCTGTGGAATAACGGCCCTTCACAATTGAAACTTACTTGCTCCTTAAATTAAAAATGTATAATTTTAGAAAGTAGTAATACTGCTAATATATCTGTTAGTGCTTCTGACTTGTCTTGTACAGTGTTTAGTTATATCTATCAGATGTTGCCAGCTAGTACTAACGGTGATTAACTTTGGTCTCAATTTTTGATGTCGCTTCTAAAGTTTCTATGTTGCGAACTTACTTTGCAGTCATACACCAATGAGCCAAGTATGTACAAAAGAATATATGGCAGATTGGAAACAGGATATACGTTTGATTTTAGTACTTATGTGAGAATGAGAATCTAAAGGATGATTTTTGTGCTAGAGGGGGAAAAATTGTGGTTGACCAATTAAAAGGAGGAAAAATTAATAAAATTATTTAAAGCATTTGACAGTGTTTCAAGCAGCAATCTCTCAAATCATGTAACATATTCTTTACTGGGTAAACACCCAATGCTGTCACAATAAAGGTGTGGTAGTACTTTAAGACCAAGGTCATGTTGAAAAATTTGAACACATCAGTGGCTTTTTTTTTTTTTTGTGACTTCCTGGACATTAATCTTACAATTATTTTTCTTCCAACATTGGGCAAGTTAAAGCCACCTAAAATATTCATTGGGTATATTTTAACACATTTGGTTATACTGCGGTTAAAATTTAACATCAAAACTTAAGCGCACTGATTTAATAAAGAAGCCAGCAAAATAACCAATATTTAAATGGCCTTAAACAAATTAAACTTTGCATTTGAATTCTCTAAACCTTTGTTCCATACAGACATACATTTCTACTCTAGTTCTCCAAGGTGTGTGTAGGCTTAGTGGAATCATGGAGTGCTATATTTTTAGTACGAGAAGAGAATAGCCAGGACAAACACAAACAAATGAAGTGGCCAGGTGCAATGCTATTTTTCCATAGTGATTGCTTTAATCCTTACCGTGGGTCTGTGAGGCAAGCAGTTGTATTCTTTTCTATGAAAGAGGCTTAAGGAGGCTTCTGACTTACACTAGTGGTTCCAAGCAGCTTTGAACCCCTGGGACCCTTTCCCAAGAGGAGAGCAGTCCTGATTGCACACCTGGGTAACAAGGCCGAGGGCTTCCTTTGCCTCCTGCTCAGCCTGGGGCTGCCTCCCAGCAGTACCAGCATTTCTTGGAACTCACTGGTTGGCTCACTACACGTGTCACTAAATGCTTCATGTTTTTGTTTTTACGATGGTCTGGCTTCATTTGTTTATTTTAGAACTTCCTTTAGTATACGCTTACAGTCCATAATGATTCCATTCATCATGGGGAGCTAGTACAGGTTCCTAACACATCTTCACTCTGTCTTCATCCTCTTCCCCTTTTCGTCTCTCCCCTAAGACTTCACAGTTCTGCCACTTCCAGCAGGAGTTGTACTAGTATTAGTGGTATTAGTGAGAACCAATGCTTTTAACCCATTTTCTGTGTGCTAGCACCTTCGTTGTCTTGTGTAACCCTTGTGGAGTTACCGTTGTTTGCCCAGTGTGAGACAGCCAGCTGATGCTGGAAATGGGACTCAGATTCAGATCGAGGCCTGCTGACTCCATATCCTGAGATTGTGACCCAAAGACCGGATGGTTCCTTTGAATCTCAACAGCCTGTTGCAGCCCAAGGTTCAAGGGGCTGAACGCCCCCTGCTGGCCCTGTGTGCTGTGTACACTAGGAGCACCATGTGGCAGGGCTTCCTTGAGTTGGTGGAGTTGGTGGTGATTCGTTTTGGTAGAGAACCAGCAAGTCAGTCCCTCTGTTACCTTTGGCTCCACTAGAAGCTAAGAGAAAAACAGCAGAAGGTGAAGAAAGGAAGGCAGACTCAAAAACGGAGACTGTTTGAGAAATGGTTAACAATGCTTGAGAATACACTACATGATTTCACTGTTGCACATCAAAGGACTTCAAGTGTTAGAGGCAGGACTCTCCACCCAGGGGTGGGCTATTGAAAAGGGCTTGCTCTGCATCAGGGTCTATTTTCTGCAGGCCCAGTTGGACAGCTGCTGCTTTTATACACAAGAAAACTCAACTTGGCAAGCTATAAGCTGCTGCTAGAGAGCAGAGAATCCCTGATGGTGGCCTGGGGTTAGGTAAAGGCGGCACCTCTGACCAGAGGAAAGTATGGGGTCCGGCCCCTTTTCCTCATTTGTAAGGCACTGAGGGGGCATCTGGGATGTGGGGGTGGGAGTCCGCAGTTCTCAGAACCTAGGGGAGCCCATGTTCTGCAGCTGCAGCCTGCAGACAACCTAGTTCTTTGCCATAAAGCCCTTGGTCAGAGGGGAGCCATGGATGATTTAGTTTTCATATCTTTATAGTTTCTGCTCAGGTCTAAATTTTCAGCTCCATTAAAATTTCTGGATTCAGGATACAGGTCTTGACTTTGGTTTGAAACATGTTACCAGATGAGCTCAGAGGAAATGCAGCATTGATGAGGCCTGTTTCAGAGGGCAGAGGAGATGGCTTGTGTGGGGCAACTGGGATGAAGAATTAAGATCAGAAGCAAAGGACCAGGTCCAGGTTGCAAGAGGACCTTGCCTGTGTCCTGGGCAGCCTAGAGAAGTACACATGTCCCCAGCAAGCTCCTCAGCCCTCAGAGTTGCTGAAGCCACTGCTACCTGAGTCCGGACCTTTGAGTTCCAGTTTCTGGTCCTTCAGAAAACTGCTTCTTTTTCTGCCCCAGCGCTGGGCTTGCGTGTGCATTCCTCATAGTAACCTAGCACACCAGCACCAGGGCAGCTCTCGGGAACCTGCCTAGAACTTATCAGTTTATGTTTCATCGGACCATCACACTTGACCCTGCAGATGAACAGGCCAGGAGCCATCCCTGTGTTGAGAAGAAGCCCAAGACTAAGAAAGGCTGAGCAACCTGCCTCAGGCCACTCACCTTAAAAACTGCAGAACCTGGATTCTGACACATGTGTCATTAACATGTCCCTCTCACTTAGAATAATTGGTCAGAAAGTACACTTGGGCTGGCCTCTCCCAGGAAGAATGCTGCTGGTTGCTCAGCCTTGGGGCCTCTCCAGGGTTTTCTCTTCCGAGTGTGGTCTTCCAGGAGGATATAAGAGCAGAGTGTCCTCCAGGGTGGAGACAGCAGTGGGTGTGGTGGGGACTGCCCTCTACTGTCTTGCATGATGCTACACTGTCCTGAACGCTCAGCACACACCCTTCTGTGGCAGTAGCCACATTCAGTGTCGGAGCTATTCTGGGAACTCACCCTCTTTCTTCATTAGCCTTTGGGGGTGCAACAATTGAAAGCATCTAGAAATCCAAGTTTTATAGATGTTTCGGAGGCCCCGCCAGGCTCCATCTGCTTTCCTTGGCAGGTCAGCTCCCTGCCTGCCTGCCACCCGCCTGCCTTCCCAGTGGCCATCCACACTCAGCCGGTGGCCCTATCCAGCTGCCCTTCTCCACCCAAGGAAATGGCAGTCTGTCTCTGCAGAGGTGGTGGTGGAGATCTTGGGCCGACACATCCTGGGCATGAGATGCAGGAAATGCTCCCCATGCTGTTTCCTCTGGGAGGGAAAAGCAGAGGCCAGGGACACAGCACGTGCAGGGCCAGTTAGCAGGGATGAGGCTGATGCCCTGAGCTGTGCGCCCAGGGAGAGCTCGCTTCATTCATTTTTCTCCCTGGTGCACACACAGCGCAGCTCTCCCGTCCCCTGCCCTGAGCTGAATATGCAAGTCCCTCAAGCTCGCTCCCTCCCTCCCTCCCTCCCTCCCTCCCGACCGAGTCACTTTCTTGGCTTGGCTCCACAGCCATTTTCTGTCCCTGAAGGGCCTGGGGGCCATCAGAGGCTACTCAAGCAGCCCTGGAGGTGACTGCAGAGACCAGGCAGGAACGTGACAAGAGCCAAATGTGGGTGATTTGTCCTTGTTCTGTTCCAACTTGTACATTAGCATCCCTTGACATGAGTTATTTGTCTTGGTTTCTTTAAATTCCTAAGTGGATTATAATTTTTATTTTGGTATTATTTGACAGCAGTCATTTTTCAAGGTTTTACTGCGTTCTTCAAATACTTTGAATTTTTGGGACAAGTTTAGGAGAATATCGCCATCTTCAGGTCAGGCAGTGAAATACAGTGTTGTGGCTTTGGAAGAGCACAAATTTATTTATAGGACTTTGCTTTGCTTTTCCCAAAAAGGAGATCACTTCATCAAAGGTTTCTAGGATAGAACAGATTAGCAGTCCTTTTAAAAAGGGGGGAAAGAAAAGACAATAAAGGCTCAGTGGCTACTTTTGGGAATTGAGCTGTTTTGCTTCTCTCATCTTCACTGAGGGGCAGTATGTAAGCTGCCCCACCCCACTTTGAAGGGCAGACCTCAGGGTGTAGGAATCTGGACAAGGCACCATGTCCCTGAGGGAAGTGCAGGGGTTAGGCCACAGCTCCCTGCCCCAGCTGTCTTGCAGTTCAGTAATAGAAGATTGGTAGGAATCACCCTCATGTGTCTGAAACTTTGCTTCCTTCTTTCTGCTTTACACTGTAGTATTTCCATTTTGTAGCTGTCCAGAGGAGAGCATTGATTTCAAATTATTTCACCTTAAGAAACGTCACAGTTACTTGGACTACTAATACGAATTGTGTATTTTCCCTGCGTCTTCTTGTTTGATCTTGAGTCTGCTGCAAAGTAGGGACTATGACTCCCTTGCATTATGGCTCTAGGGACTGTGGTAGAGAGAGCCGAAATTGCCTGACTTGGTGATCCAGCTGGGAAGTGGCACCAGTGCCTCGGTTTACACTCAAATCCCAACTGATAGAGAATCCAGGTCTCCTCACTGCTGTCTGCAACCTCCCTAAGCAGCAGTGGGCAAAAGAGTGCAGGGGCCAGGAAGAAAAGGATCTCAGAACAGCTGTGGGGGAGGAGGACGTCCTTTCTTCCTCTAAATAACCTGTGCAAGCAAATGTGTTGAGTTTTTAAGATTACAGTCACCTTTATCACCATTTGCCACTGCTGTGATGAATAACTGGAGGGACTGTAGCAGCCTAAAGACAAACTAAGATAGAAACCTGTGTATAAATAGTGCGTCAATTGCCCCAGAGCTGTGGGGCTCTCTGGCCCGAGGTGGGATTTTGCTGGTGTGGCGTCTGTCTTTCTGGTGAGCTCCACATGCACACAGGCACCCAGCTCCTGTTCAGCACTCCTGAGTACTTGGGCTGCGGGAAAGCTTTGCAATATGACCCAAGTTCCTTTGCAGTCCAGGGAACTTGTGGCCAGTGTAGAATAAACATCCTGAAGTCATATTTTTGTTTCCTTTTATAGTTTTTTTTCCCTTCCTCAAAATCTCCATAGTGTTCCAAGTTAGGTTTTAACTGTTTATTTAAGTTAATAAAGTAATACTCGTGCATTGTGTATAAGCCAAATGGAACCATGTGACCCATAAAGAAAAGTAGCAGGCTGATTGATGCCCTGTGTCTGCTCACTGTCCAGTCCCAATCCTTTGGGACAGCTGTGCAGCTATGCAGCCGTTTCTGTGTGTGCGTATCTGCGTATGTGTAGCCAACAAGCTTACGTGGTGTCGCTGTGTGTCAGTTTTAGATATACTAACTCCTAACTGTGGAAGGCTAGGATTTAGCTCTTTAAAAACATCTACCTGCTTTTTCCCACTCACTCCTCCTTCTCACTTCCCAGTGTAGTTGTGTCACACTTTTGGTTTAATTGACATTTAGTAGTTATATTACAAACCCTGTGTGTATTTCACACATAGCAATGTGATAGAACCAATCATTTAATTACAAAACTTTACTTTTCTAGAGCATGTCATTGCCTCCTTTATTTGCTTGTTTAGTTTTTCAAAATACATCCTTATACAAGTATATCCCCAGTGTTTCTAATACAACTCTGCAGATGGCCCCTCTGGACTTGGCTAGTTGCTGACCTGGCCAACTTGACATTTCTTCTGTGAGGCAGCCAGCTTTTTTTTTAGATGTACTCTTTCATTTTTTAAGGAACATATCCCGAAGCTACCTGAGAAACATTGGAAAAAAGTTCAGTTTTCTGACCTTTAGCTTACAGTAGGTTCTGCTCACACACACAGATAACTAACTTTAGTGATCATCGTATTTTTTGCCTTAAATTTGTGAAACGTTTTTCACATTTTCTAGGTGGATTCTGCATAGGTTATCTGTGTTAATGAATAACACTTTTTGTAAGAATAAAGTCATTCTTACAAAAGTAGCCGGTGAATACTGATATAAGTTATACGGCGTGCAGGAAGAGGTAGTTGACTATCTTTAACATCCCTATCTTCGCTATAGGAATATAGGAGCACATATTTACATAGGCAACATGATTCTGGCTATAGGAGTAAAAAACTATTTCTATTCAGTTACTTTTTAGAGCCTGTGAAGATAAGCACCTTATAGTGATAGCTCATGCATTTCCTGTACCTGACATAAAAGAAATGGTAGGTATCCTGGTGGTTCTAAAGTCCTTCAAAGAAACATGCAGCGTGAGTACTATTTCAGTTGATGTCCTTGATATGTTGAGGATTGGTCATGCCTCTTCCATGTGCTGATGAGACTTGTTTATTACGTAAGTCAAAATTAACCTGTGCTTTGAGTATTAAGGAAACCTAGTGTTGGGCTTTGACTTAATGTGACTCATTGACATTTGCTCTGTTTCTGCCTAAATAATTATTTACCTCTGAGAGTGTGTTTTTCTGCCCTGTAGAATAGAACTGCCTTTTCTGGTCTTGTGTGCCACCTGTAGTGTGGGAAAAGTGCCATTGGTGGAGAGAAAATGGGAATTGTATGGGAAGGAGGAAAGCAAGCAAAAAAACCCCACTCCGTACTTCTTCCCTTAAAGGAGAACAGGCAGGATGAGAAGCAGTTACAGCTTCACCAAATGGGTTTTAGGTTTTAATTTCATTAAAACTTGAACCCCAAACATACCAGGTAGATTCATTCTTCTCAGCCTTTCAGATTTGGGAACAGTAGGGTTTCTGACCTATGCAAGTTGAATTAAGGGGAGAACCGAGGTCTGTTTGTTGCAGTGCTGTGGTCTCCAGGACACCTTCTGTAGTCTTTTGTATTCTTAGAAACAGAGTCACCTCTTGGCAGGAAGAAAGCCACTCAGATGCCAACGCTCAGGGTCAGATTTCAAGTCACCAGCTCGGAGAGGCAGGGCCTGATTTCCTTTGGCAGAGACAGCCTGCCCCTTTTCTGTCCCTGTCACATGGGCACAGAGGTAATGTCCTCAAATTAGAAACCTCTGGGGGCTTGTAGGATGCATTTGTGAATCATTTTGTCTGTCCCAAATTCTAGTTTGGTTTCATAGAATTTTAGAAACTATTTAACTTTTTAAAAATTTCTTCCTCAAATCAAATGTCATGAAAAGTTGATGAGAGTTGGAAGAACTCTGATAGCTTCTTCTGGAAGATGGTATGGTTGGTGTCTGCAGCAAGTGAAGGGCTGTGGCCTTGCCAAACCCAAATTTTATTTTTTTAATTTAAATTTTTATGAGTTCATGTTTGCAGTGCACAGTAATTACGGTCACTATGGGGCATTAGTACAAAGATGTACAGCTATTCTTTACTCCACAGCGATAGCTAGAGATATGGCCTCATTTCTCGAACTTGGCTCGTTTCTAAGCTATTTCTTCATTTGTAAAATGATTTTTGAAAAATCTGTTATGCCATTGTCATGAGGATTACCTCCAAGGATTACCTGAGATCTCTCTCTGTCTCTGTGTCTCTCTCTGTCTCTGTCACATGCACGCACACACGTGCGCGGTACCTACCTGGGGACCCAAGTGCTTGCCTTTCCTTCAGCCCAGGTGAGAGGCCCCTGCCCCAGCAGCTGGCTACCAGGGAGCTGCAGTCAAGGATTTGAACAGTCACATGGCTTCATGACTTGCTTCTAGCTCTTGGCTTATTCATGGTGGGTTTTTATTTTGGTCTCTAAGCAGGAGGAATAGCTTGGTCTCTAAGCAGGAGGGATAGCTAAAGCAAGAAAACTCTTTTGCTTTTAACCCTAGGATCTAGTTAATCTCACACAGTAATAACCCGAATGGTAGTAATCTTAGCAGCTACAGCTTATTGAATGCTCCTTCTCCACCAGGGCCTATGCCAGGCACCGTCTCTGTTTTATTTTCTCTAATCTTCATGACAACAGTTCTCTTTACAGGCATTGCTTTCCCAGTATGCCTGTGAGGGAAACTGAGATTTTAGGTTCAGGTCTGGCTCCAGTTTTCATGTTTTGTTCTCAGCACCTTACTTTTCAGCTACACCTTCATGGGCCCCATGGAACCTGGATGAAATTTACCCTCATTTACCTTCCTGAGCTCAGGACAAGGAGAGAGTAGAACTGTAGTCCCCTATTCCAACAGTAGGGGACAGGGGCATTTCAGTGTCAAGAGCAAGATCAGGTTTCAGTGTCTTTACTCCACCCTGCTCTGGCCCTGCCTGAGCTCACTCAGGAGACTTGGATTCAATTCACAGGTGTCTAGGGCCCTGCTGTGCTCCATTCTTTCTGGGGACTCACTGCCTGGACAGAATTTACGGAAGCAGTGCTCCCAGACATGGGTAGGGCTGGCAGCTAGTGGTAGCAGGTGCTGTTAGTAAAAGTTGAATGGATAGACACACTGACAGCCAGGCATCTGGTTAAAGAAAGGCCTTTTTCCTTCAGCTGTTTCGGCTTGTACTCCACACTCATCTTTCCATCTCTGATTGCTTTTACCCAAGGTTCTAAGCCCCCTGACTTTGCCTGTTTTAGTTTTTCCTTTGGCCCCACTAATGAGACTAAGTAGCTCCCTAGTCATAACTATGCCTCATACCTCTCTGTGGGCTTTTGTTTGTAATTCAAAAGATGATATGACAACATGTGAGAAATTCTATAATGAGACCAAAATTATACTCTCATAACCTCACCTCACCAGCTAGCAGAGTAGTTTTGACTTGTGCTTCTTAGTGTCTTTCAATGCAGGCACACACTTTCTTTCACTGTGGCTCACGAGTTGTCAGTATTTCCTGAATGCACAGTGTCTAGTCCTGCACCTGGGTCTGAGTAAAGACTGGCTAGGTCTCTCCTTTTCGTTTCACTTGGAACCTTTCTAGTCTTAGAAACCTTGATACAGATCATGCTGAGGTTGTGTAGGAGAGGGCCGAATCCTGCCCCAGAAGATACTGACCAGGTGAAACTACCCATGTGTGGGACATTGGCATCAAATGTGATGTCTGGTCTCCTGCTTTTCTACATCATGGCCATAGATTCAGTGGCACAGAAGGTCATGGATATATACCAGATCTCAGGATGTACTTACAGGGTTGAGTTTCGTGAAGTTGGGGTTATACAAAGTTTAAAAATGCTTCTTTTTATCAGTGCTCTTTTTTCACATGTGCGTAAAGGGTATTGAACTCAGGACCTTATTTGTATGAGGCATGTGCTCTACAGAAGGCTATACCTCCAGCCCCTATCAGTGCTCTTAATATGCTAATATTCACTGTGAATCTCGAAGATTGAGGAAAGTATAGTTAACGGCTTAGCATTTATTGAGTGCTTACCTCTTTATTAGATCTAGCGTGTTGGTGTCCTCCTTACATACTGTGTCTCATTTAAACCCCTAATGACCCTAGGAGATAGATGCTGTCACCGCTCACATTTTAGACTCTAAGGGACACTTACCCAATGCCATTTCTATTTGCAGTGGGCACAGTGTCTTGTGCTGCACAAGGCTGAGGCTGAGTCCAGACCCCACAGTCTGAATTACTAGTGTTTAGTTCTTCTCCCAGAGGAAGCTTTGACTCTCAGCCTTCTGTTATTTGTGACTACTTTTGGATTGGTACTCAGAAAAACAGTAATTGCTGAATTGCCAGTGTACCTTGGCATGGGAGTGGAGACTGCTAGATGGAGGAGGGAAAGGGAGCTTCTCTTCTGAATCTCGTTGGGTTTTGGAGCCTATGTACCCTTGGGCTTCATCGTGCCATGTTCCATTGATGTTAATGAGGCATGGAGAGTTTGGAGGAGAGTGTTTGTACCAGTGGTATCAAAACTGGTGGTTCTCAAACATGGCTATACATTGGAGGTTTTCCAGGGAGCTTTAAAAATTACCTACACCTTACCTCATCCCTAGGGATTCTAGTTTTGTCTGGATGGGGCTCAGGCCTTGGTGATTTTTAAGTGCTTGGGCATTGGGATGCACCCTGGGTTGAGAATGTGGATCTGAAGATGTTCCTTTGTGGTCAGGTTATCATATCTTACACCAAAGCAAGGGAAGAAAGTATCCTTTGTAAGTTAAATGATATCACACAGTTTGGAGGATTTTTTTTTTTTTTTTGTATTTTTTGTTAAGTAATGACTTGTGCCCTCTTTTACTGGTTGTGTATGGCCTTGTGGGTGCACTATGCTTTTTGACAATCACACATTGAACAGCCCCTAGGCAGAAGTTTTGGATGAGTCCTAAGGGAACTGGTGACAGAAGCTGAGCACTCTTAACTCTTGCCATAAGAAGGAACTGTGTCCATCCACATTGCTGCTTGGAGAAGTGGGCTGCAAAATGTACTCTAGGTGATGTTAGCTAACTAAACACATTTCTCATTGGGCTTGTTCTGTGAGTAGTGGTCATGAAGAATGTCATTGTCATTTTGATTCAGGTGAAACTGGGTCATAAAATTTTTTCTTGGTTTGGTAGCTTGCACTTATGCAATTGTTTATTACTTTGTCTTTTGAAGACATGTGGGGAAATATGTGACATTTGGGGAAATATGTGACCTTGTCAATAAAATATAATGATTGTTTTAACCCTGAGTGCTAATGGCTTTTCTTAACCTATTCACCTTTTCAAAGGCACAAACACTAGGCTATTCAAGGCCTCATTCCAGGTTTTCAAGACTGCTACTCTTACCCATTTCAAGACGATGCACCCCAGGTTGCTCAAAGGGTTTGTAATGGGAATGTTTCTGTTGGTTTCTTACAGTACAACAAACACCTCTTCGTGCACATTGGGCATGCCAACCATTCTTACAGTGACCCATTGCTCGAGTCAGTGGATATACGTCAGATTTATGACAAATTTCCTGAAAAGAAAGGTGGCTTAAAGGAACTATTTGGAAAGGGCCCTCAAAATGCCTTCTTCCTCGTAAAATTCTGGGTGAGTACAACATTGCCGTGATTCCTGTGGTTTGTGCCTAAATGCTCACCTCTCCGGCGTGAATGCCGCTGGTCGTGGGTCCATGCTGGCAGCAGCTTGGTGTGCTTCTGTGGACTTGCCAGGGATTGTGGGCTGTCCTCATCCTGACTTTGTGCATCTGCAGGGTGCATCCTGTGGCATTTGCAGTTTCTGCCCCACCAAGGGTGAGAGCAGCCAGCAGCCTCTTCAGGGTTCAGGGTATACTTACACAGCAGCTCTCAGCTGGCTGCAGTTCCGCTGGAAAACATGTGCCCCATGACCTTTTTTTTCTTTTCACTCCATTAAGCAAAGCAGCCTAAATGTTGCTGAAGTAGAAGACCTGAAGTTAGTGTGATGATAAAGTTTTTTGCCTCAAGATTTTCTAAGTGTCAGAATCCAATATGTCTTTGCCCAGTAAATACTTCCTTCATGCTGGAAGAGAGCCTAGGCAAATTCCCCTTGCTTTAGGTCTGTGCAGGGGGTTGTGGGGGAAACCAGGTAACTTACTAGCACTGAGAACTTACAACTCCTCAGTCTTTGTGCGAATATAAAGCTTTACATGTTTGTGCCCCCAGTATGTCCTGAAGATGCCTAAATGACCTAGTTCCAAGGCATTGTCTTCTTGGGTCCTGTCTAAACCTTTTGCCCCACCTATCTGTCCTGTTCCCCACCTTGCACAAGTTCCTACACACTTGTCTTTTTCCTTTTCTTCTTCGGCCACCCAGCCAGTTCCTGCTGCTACAGCACCCTCCTCATTTAAACATGCCATTGATTTTTCTTTTGGTCCCATTGTATTTTGTACTTAATCAGTCCCCATGCTGGGTCATAATTATTTGGATGTGCATCGCACTCCTGACTGGCCTTTGACTGTCCACAGGGGACCTCGTTCACACAGTGGCTTCCATGTGTTGAATGCCTGCTGTGTGCTAGGAGCTGTGCTAAATGCTTTATGTGCATTTCATTCAGTCCTCACTGCTTCAGTGGAAGTTGCCTCATATCCAACTAAGAAAACAGGCTCAGAGATGATAAAGGACAGGCTACTTGTAGGTGGGGGACCTGAGACTTGAAATCAGATCCCTCTGACTTTAATGCCCCTGCACTGTGTCCTGGCTGCTAGGCACCCTGTGCACTCTGGCCCCAGGGCTTGTCAACTTTAGCCTGTCCGTATAACACCAAGCAAATGCAAGTCTGGCACATAGGAGATAATGGGGGTATTAGAGAAAAAAAGAAGTTCATTTTCTAAAGTTCCATGGGGGGAAATTTGCATATTAAGTTTGTTAGTTTGTCCTTCCATGGTAGCCTTTTCTTTACAATAATGTTTATGGAATTGGTAACACGTGGAAAGCCTGAAAAAGCAATAATAATCACTTTTGTTTTCTAGATGGGTGGCTGCCTGCTAGTGACTGGGGGATCAGTTGTTACTTGTTAACACAGCAGTTTTACATGTGACCAGTGATCTACAGGATTGCCAAGGTCAAGCCTATTTTTGTTATAATACCACAGCATGATTTGCACTGATATCCACGCTGATGGTAAAAAGCAGCAGGGAACAACTGCTGAGGCCTCAGTAGGAATCAAGGCAGTGACTTTACTACCTAACTGCATATGCATTTTGAATTTTGTGACATCTTAAACATCATTTTAATACTGGTTCAGAGTGAACTCAGTAAGCCAGTCATGTCATGGAGAAAAACTTGACAGTATTTGTTGCCAAAGATAAAATTCAACCTCACAAGGAAAAATTAGAATTTGAGGAAATTCCATCTCAGTGAATTTGACAGCTTCTCAATAAAAAAAGACTTCTGAGGCGATCCATAGTAGTTCTTAAAACCATAGTTTGATATTTTGCTAGAGACCAGTGGAATTTAAGGTAGCAAAGTACAAAAAGTTCATTGATATGGTTTTAGATTTGCGTTTTGATGTACTATTACCAAAAAAGGGCTAGAATATTCTGAAGAGCCTATTGCAAAATGTAAAACAGTATAGCCATCTTTATTATTCTTTAAATACAGTCATGCTTTCTTCAAAAGTTGTATATTAACATGTAATGAACTTATTTTTTGAGGCTATTATTTTTCAAGTAATTTAATAAGTATTCTGAAAATTTCTGTTTTAATGTCCAGTATAAGAAACATAGGTATGTGTGATCTACAATAAACAAAACAAACTTTTTTTGGTACTGGGAATCAAACTCAAGACCTTGTACTTGTCAGGCAGGCAGGTCTTGCACCACTGAGCTAAATTCCCATCTCCAAACAAAAACTTTTTGAGGCCTTCACTTTTTTAAGACTATGAAGGGACCTGAAATTAACTAGTTTGAGAGCCACAACTGTGAAAGTTGTAAGAAGAGATCATTGATTTCTAAAATGAATTTAGAAATTATAAGATATGATGAAATCATCTTCAATATTTTCAAATTGAACAATGGTGATTTTAAATAATAACAATTCTTATAATTAGCATTTCCTTTGAATGTAAATTGGTATACCCAGGGTTCTTAGAAAGCCTTTTTTTTTTTTCCTCCAGAATTTTCCTGTTTTTCTCAGAAGATGATTTTAATAAATGCTTTTAGTAATTGAGCTCTTCAGTCATGGATCTCTGGGTATTGAGGTCTAGAATGCAGATGTGAAGAGAATGGTGGCCAGTGTGAGATGTGTGAATTTAGAAACAGTTACTCTGAGATTAGACACTTATTTATTAAATAAAAATATATAGGATTAAAATTGAACACTTCTGTGAATATGATAGAACAAAGCCATTCTTTCAGTATAATTGTTGGGAGTACTTAAGCTTTATGAGGAAATTCAGTCATAACTGTTAAAGTAATTTAAATTATGTTTGCAATTGAAATCTTGTTGGCTTCCATCTTTGGACATCAGTGGGTTCTGGTGGGTGCTTCTTAAGTAGGTCTAACATTCTCTCTGATTTATCTTCTATTTTAGCAACTTGCTTAGATTTTCCTGTTTTTCTGTGAATTTAGTAAATTACAACAGCAACCCTATATTAGACCCTTGTCTTCTCTTTTGCCTATTTTTTAACTCACTAGAATTCTCTTAGCTTTTCAGAAATCCTACTTTGCTCATTTGTTTGTTCTCAAAACTGTTTCCTGAGTGTCTGCCTCCTCCAAAGTGGGCTCAATCTGGTTAGATATGGGAGGGAGGAATCTGCTGTGGAAATAACCCTAAATAATCTAACAGTCCCACTAGCTAGCACCCGCACTTAGCCACAGGCCTAGGCACCATGGCCTTTGCCAGTTGCTGTTTTGAGGTGCATGGAATACAGAGAGCCAAACAGCAGTCCCTTAGTGCTTCCTTGGTGGACGCTTCTGACAGGCATCCTACAACAGAGATTCAAAATGTAAGTGAATGATAGAACCCTGGATGTCATTGAGAATGTCCAGTTCCAGGTGAGCCTTATAATCTTATGCCTTTATCATGTGGGGCACGCATGAGTTTCTCTCAGTGACTTACCTGGTGAGCTCTGCTTTTAAACCAGCCTTATTGAATTAGTTTATGTGCTATAAAATTTGCTCACAATAGGTATATGATGATTAAAGAAATTTTCAGAGTTGTGTAACTACAATCAACTTTGCAGTGTTTCTGTCACTCTGAAAGATCTTCTTTGCCTGTTGGTTATCAGTTGCTTTTGCACCCCCAGTCCTGGAGAACCACTAATCTACTTCCTGTTTGTATGGATTTTGCCTTTTCTAGATGTTTCACATAAATGGAATTAGGGTGTTTCACACCTGACTCCTTACAATAATGTTGAGATGCACTGGTTCTTCGGTAGTATGAATTAGCAGTTAGCTCCCTTCTGTTGTCAGGTACAATCTCACTGTGCAGATAAGCCATATATTTTTTCTTTATCCTTTCATTAAGTGATATAGGCTTGTGGATAGCTGACATTTAGGCTATTACAAATAATGCTGCTATGGAGTCTGTTGTGCAAATCAGTGGATGTATGGTTCTATGGGGAGGGGTCACTACCTAGCCCTGGAATTGCTGGGCTAGATGAAATCTATGTTTAATCTTTAAGAACCTGCAGACTTTAAAAAGTGGTAGCAGCATTTTTCATTCTCTCCAGTGACATCTCAGGCATTCACCTCCCACTTCAGCCACTGTCTGCAAGCACTAGGGTAGGGAGAGGTTGGGGGCAGGAGGAGGCGCCTGGTGAGTGAAGGCTGTCACCGAGCTGGGCTACATCAAGGTGTGCTACAGCTGGGCCTCTCCCGTGTGGGAAAGAAGGGTGGGTGGAAATTTTGGAAAGACAAGGGATTGAGATTTAACTGTGGACCATGGGCAGAGGTCAGTGATGTTAACATTTTTTCAGTTAGGAGGACACAGTAATGGTAGTGTTACTGAGAACTAGAAAGGCATTCTGTATTCAAGCTTTTCTAGTTTATCTTTTCCTTTTTATCACTGCCTTTTACAGGCTAAGTGTCATTATCCAAAATACTTGGGCCCATAAGTGTTTCAGATTTTGGGGTGTCTTAAGAGTCAGCAAAGGTTTTGGAATATTTGCATAGATTTTAGTGGTTTAGCCTTAAACAATTAATCATTATTCAGAAAATCCACTCAAAAAGTTTTCCAACACTCTGAGAGGCTGAGGCAGGAGGATCACAAGTTGGAGCCCAGCCCAGACTACTTAGCAAGTCCCTTTCTCAAAATAGGAAGGGCTGGCTGGGCATGCAGCTCAGTTGAAAGTCCCTAGGTTTAATTCTCAGAACTCTGTATTCCTCCTCACCACCAACCCCCCCCCCCCCCAAAAAAAAAGATTTGGGAGTTTACAGCATTTCAGACTTCAGATTAAGGATGCTTAATCTGTGTTTATCATCTTTTGCTTTTGGCTTTTTAAGATTTGTGCTTACATGTTATACATTATATTTAATTTCAGTGAGAGGAAAGGTGATTTTGCAGGAAGAGGAGCAAAGGAGCCATATTATTCCCATTTTACACATAAAGAAACCAAGCTCTCAAAAAAGAGAGAGAAAGAAAGAAACCAAGTTCTCAGAGAATCACAGAGTCTCCTATAAAATTACACAGGTAATAAATGCCAGATCTACTGGACTCTGGAATCCAGCTGTTCATATAAACTACACATGGCCTCTTCAGGGGTCTGTCACCAGAAACTATGCTAGAATGATTTTACTTAAATGGGAGCCAGTGGTGATACCTGAGATATAGCAGCATGGGTAGTTTCTCTGTAAGGCTCCGTCATTAGGGGGAGGCTTTAGTGGGTGTTTACATGGGCCTAAGGCATGTGTGCCTGTGTGTTTGTGTATATTATGTTTTGATATCTTAATCAAAAACAATCTTTTCTCACTCAGGAGACATGGCCTTTGTGGCTTTGGTCAATTCTTAAGAGTCAGCAAAGGGCTCATCCAGGACAGTGCCTTTTGTACTCGCACTGGCCAGTCCATAGCCAGCTTCTGTGTGCCAGGCCCCAGTGAGACATGTGCCTCCACCTTCATCCTTATCAAACAGCCTCCTGCATAACTTAGTGCCATTATATTCCTAATTAATCTTTTTTACTTTTTTGGCACTGAGGATAGAACTCAGGGCCTTGTGTATGTTAGGCAAACTTTCAACCAGTGAACTACACCCTAGTACCCCCGCCCATTTATCATTTTTAATGACTATATAATACCTTACTTACTGGCTATGTCATAATTTAACCATATTTACTTTATTAGATAATATGGGTGTATAAGCATTTATTTTATGTGTGTAAGTAGTTTAGGTTGCTTTCTAAAATAGTTATACTCATGCATGAATAGATCAGGTGTGTCATTATCTTCACTGGTGTAATTTAAAACACAAAGCGACCTTTTGTTGTCACTTTGTTTTCTAAATTCTCTACATCTGTAGTTACTTTTTCTTCCTACTCAGTAGCCTTTACTCTTGCCTCATTCTCTATAGAAACAACCATTATTATAAAGGTTAGCAATGTATTTATTTCTATTTTAACAGATCTGAAACAGGAATGCTTCTTACCACTGACCTCATAAGCACCTTGCCCACCCCCAAAGGAAGGAAGCTTGACACAGTTATTGTTCTAAGACCCTAACTAGTGCAGAAGGGGCCTGCCCATCCCCTTGTCCCCGCAGGTGAGAGATTTGTACTGCTAGTACCGCAAGCAGTTGAATTTTACCTCACATTTGAATCCTCAGTTAAAACATCTCAGAAAGTTGTATGTTGATATAATTCTGAAATTGCGAGTGAAGAGGAATGTGGAGTCAGATTTGTCACAACTGAAGCCAACATATGTCCCTGGCAGAGATGATCATCCTTCTTCTTTCCTTATAAAACAGGATGACAGGCTGTTTGTGCACAAAGAAAGATGTCCACTGCATGCAGAGGGTCTCCTCGCAGTGGGAGCAGTTCTGCAGATGGGTTGCCGGCATTGAACACTGTAGACAGTGTGGTTAAGATAAAGACCATGCAACAGTTTCCCAGAGCTAGAAGAGATGGGAACTAAAAGAGAAAAACTCAAGTGGAGCTTGCAGTTGACTGTCAAGAGTTAATTTCCAGCCATATGAAGTTTACTACGAAAATAAAATGATGGATTGAGCCAAATATGGAATGCAGATGGAATCTTTGGAGAGGCCTCAGAATTCTGTTCTCTGTCCTAGTAGGGCAGAAGAATGTCAAGATCAGGAACCCTGATCTAATGAAAGTTACATGCTTTTTAACCAATTACTCATAAGCTTTATAGCCCAAACTGTTCATAACAACTTTTACTATGATAACAGTCTCTTAAAATTTAGTTGGAGTAATAAGAAACTAATATCAAAATGAAGTTGTACATGTATCCTCTTGTCAGGTTATAACAAACTTTTTAATACGCATTTAATATTCCTTTTTTTCCTCCATCTAGTTATTAAGTCAGTTATTGCTTAGAAACTAAGACACATGATATTACCCTATGGTTATTAATAATAATTTTCTTTTTTAAAGTTATTGGAATTACAATCATTCACTGAACAACTAACAAATATGTTCAGTCAGTTTACTTTTGGGGGAGAATACCCGGAATTGAACTGAGAACCTCATGACCTCATGCTTGCCAGGCAGGCATAGTGCCACTGAGCTAAATCTCCAGCCCTCAGTTTATTTTCTTAACCAATTTGTTTTTTAATGGAGTGAAAAGCAACATTTCACTAACTATAGCAGATGTGAGAAAATTTTGTAAAACAGAAAAAGAAGCAGCAAGTTATTTGACAAGAAGGCAGCATTTAGAAGATGCTTTATCTATGTAGGAATGAAATCACATTTGTTCAGAAAAACAGCCAGTATATATAAAATAACTGGGTTTTATTTAAGGAGAATAAGCAGGCTACATGTGTGAACTGGTAGGATGGATCCCCATTTGGAGTTTTAGCCTGTTTCTGATTGGATTCTGTAGGATTTGGGTTGGCATTATAGGCTCGAGTCTATCATTTAGAAGCAGACATCTCTGTTTCTATTCCTGGAAGAGGGAGCTGCATCGTGGAATCATTCGCTACCCACATGTTTTGAACTGCTATCAGTAAGAAAGAGCCTTTCAGCTTAACATGTTTTCCATTTCTCCCTATTTCTGTCTTATCTCAAAATATGTTAAGTTCTGAAGTTACCTGAACAATAGTGATGGAATGATTTAAGTGGAAGAAAGATGGGCAAGAAATGGCACCATGTTCAGAGGTGCTTGTGGGGTTCTGGCTTGTGGGGTACGGATGTAGGGTGCACTTCTGGGAAAACCATCTTGATAGGCAGGACCTGCTATTTCATGCACAAGAATAGGGTAGTTAGCACATTAGCCCATCTCACTCATTTTGTTTGCTTTCATAAGAAGACCTGGGCTGGTTAGCATTTCGTGGATTGGCCAGTCCTTCCTTTTCCCCAGCCCTGGGTCCTGATATTCTCTGTAGGCCTCCCTAGGGGAACAGGGACTCTGCCTGTAACTTTCTGTTTATCCAACAGTGTAATGTACAGAACAGATTTTTTAAAAAAGTTTTTTGAAGTTGAATCACCAGGGTGAAAAGATAGTTTCTTTCAGTAAACAGTCCTGGAGAAATTGCTATACATCAGGCATTCTGCCCTGGGCTCCTACATCTTAACACTGTTAAAACAAAGTTACAAAGTCCTGAGTTTGATCCCTTGTACCAAAAAACAAACAAAACAAAACAAAAAAGCTCTGAATAGAAGAACAATAAATGCTGTTCCCTGCCTGGGTTCTATGCTGAGCTCCTGTTCTTGATAGCTGCTGCTAATCAGGAGCCTAGGGAAAGCAGTCACAGAACTCAGTGCACCTGCCCTTCCAGCATTGCTCTGGGAGCTTCACTCTGCACCTGCTGTCACTACAGCTTCCACCAGGAGAGAAGCCTGAGAAGGAAAGAACTGAGGTGCACAGCCCAGAGGGCTGCTTATTTCCAGACCCAGTTTTGCAAGGAATAAATGTACTATCTGGATGTTTCAGGAATCTTGGTTAGTTATTGAAAATTGAACCTAGATGGTTGGTCATTTGGGAAATTCCCTTCCTGCACTGGCAGAGATACAAGATACTATGCCTCCTGCCCTCTTCTAATTCACTTTTTACATTTCACAAGTAACATGGCTTCTTGGGTAGTTAAAACATTTAAAAGGGTATAGAATAAAGAGTGAGAAACCTTTCTCTCACACATGTACTTGTCCGCCAAATCCTACATTGTGGAATGTATTCTTCTAGGTTTTTTTTGTATCTGTGAACATTGTACATACCCAGATGCAGTTTGTTTTTACTTTAAAAAGGATTAACTCCATGTATTTCTCTGCAGCTTCAGTTTTTCTTCTTAAATATCTTGAGTGTAAGATGCTTTCTAACAGCAATTAGAATTTGAGGGTAAGTCCTAATTTTTTAAAAAATAAAGATATTTGTTAGTCATGTTTAGCAAATAAAAATTGTAGGCTGCCAGGTTAAATTTGAATTTCAGGTAAACAGTGGATTTTGAATTTCAGGTCAGTAGTGAATACTTTTTTTAATAATACTTTTTTTAATTGCTCCATGCAATATTTATAATAGGTATATATGAAATTTTTGTTTGTTTTTTATCTGAAGTGCAAATTTAGACGGGTGACCGGTATCTTAAGTGTTACTTAATTATATATAACTGGTTGCCCAGGGATTGTTCTTGTGCTGAGAAAGATAATTCTTGCATGAAGCTAGGAAGGTCCCGTTTTCTGGGAAAGTGGGTTCCCCTGCCAGGCCAGTGTTCATGCACCAGAGGACAGCAGAGCTGGCCCTGGCGCCTACTGCTCACTGCCTCATAGAGAACTGGCCTGAGCAGCACCTTTGGAGCTGGGGCTGAGACCTTGACCCTCTTGCCCCAGTGGCCTCTTGCGGTTACCAGTAGTAGCTACCTGAAAGTTGCATAGGTGATAGTAATTGAACTTTTAAAAACAAATGCAGTTATTTGTAGGAATTTGCAATGCAAACAGGCAGCCTTTCAAGCAATGCATATTGTAATTAGAGCAAGCTTTTAAGATTCTTTGAAGTACTAAATGTTTATGAAATTCAAATAGGGATGCCAATCTGCACAATAAAGGGGCTTTCCACGGTGTTTTTAAAAATCATCTATTTTGTAAATGTAAATATATGCCATAATTAGTGAGAAGTAACTGGGAGAGCTATCCTGGCAGAGTTTAGTCCCATTATTCTTATTTAAAACAGCTGTGGCCAGAGAGCTGCATCTGCTGTCCTGTTGTGTTGGGCAGGGCACAATGGCATGAGGGGAATGGCTCAGATACACACTTCCCTGCTGGACAGCGCCTCGCTCTCCCCAAATGCAGACTTTTTCTGGGGAGGTGTCCCACTGTCATCCTGAGCCCTCCCCAGTCTTTGAATGCCAATGACAGGCCCCAGGGTCTGTGCCAGGATGCAGATGTATGCAAATGAGCGGGGGAGGGCCACTGGCCGCCAGCTTCCTCCAGACCCCCCAGCTCGGTACTGTCCTGGGGCCTTTCCGCCTGAGGGCGCACAGCCCAGTGCGAACAATTGTCCTTTGGCGCCTGCGGAGCAGCTGCGAGGCCGAGCAGCGTTCCTTGCCTGGTGGAGCCTCACCATGTGGCAGGCCTGGATGTCCGCCCACAGCGGGGCCCAGCTCCCGGTGCCGCCTGCCAAGAAGCCAGATGCTGCCATTGGAAAAAATTGCTTCACAATTTGAAATCTTGGTCCTTTGATCATGACTCAGAGAGGATGCAGAGGAGAGGTTCAAAGTGGTGGTTTGAAAACGCCCACGTCTCCTTGCATCCATCAGTGCCTATTATGCTGTCTCTAGTCAGGGACAATCCTCTTGATGTTTTCATTTTTGCAACCAAGTAATCCCTCCTGCACAGCCTGTCCAAGCCCTCGGGTGGAGTGGAAAGGAGGGGTGGGTAGGAAGGGAGTGCCCCCGGTTTGCTCCTGACCCCATGCCCCTGCCCTCCCCTGGCCTTAGGGGTTATCTGCTTCCCTTTGTTCTATGGGCTTTTTCCGAGGAAAACTTAGAACAAAGCAATTGTCAATCAGCAGATGCTTCTGCTCTGTGAGCCATTGGCAACTGCTGGATTGGCATTCACTTCCTGATCCTTCTGCCTCTGGCTCAGCCCTCGTTTACCCTAGGAGTCTGGATCCCATGTACCTGGGCTGGGCCTCATTTTTCCTTATGCATGAGATGGGAAGGATCATATTTTTAAGACTGTTGCATTTTTCAGATTTATCAGAAGAAGGTAAGACCAAATGGAACACATCCTCATGTAAACGGGCTCATTGGATGAGCCATCATGGAGCAAAAGCAGTGGGCCCTCTTGGGTGGTGACTTAACTGTACTTGCTTCAGTCCTGGGAGCAAGGAGTGAAGAGGAAGGGACCTCAGGTGGTGTCGTTTTGCTGCTTGCTCTCTGATGCTCTGTATCCTCTGCTTGCCTTTAAGACCTGCCTCTGCTTCCGCCTTCCACTGTTTTCCAGGCCCTGTTTGTAAATAGGCTAATGTCTTTAATTCACTCACTGCACATTTGTTAACAGTTGCCTTATTTCCAGAAAGAAATCTGTAGCATCTCTAATTACATCTTTGTGGAAAAGATGCTAATTCTATACCTGTTCGAGCAGTATGTATGGCCCAATGTTCAAGCCTTTACACAGACTCACAAATCAGAAAATGTCAGTGTTGTATCTGTGCCACAGACACAGATATGGATCAGGGCCCAGCCTGGGTCTGTCATGGCCATCTCATCATGTTTATTGTTTATGAACCTCTGTCTACTCTTGAGTGAGAACAGTCTCAGTAGATGAGACCTGAGGCTCTATCTTGGTCCATATTTCAAGTTGACAAGTTAAAAGGAGCAACTGTTGGTATTATTAACAGCTGTCATATGTACAGCTCATTACAGATCACAGATGAGTTTCATATGTGTTGTCTCCGCCCCTTGCCCCAGTGGCCTGTAGCCACTGGTCATGTTCTCTGTGGACTGAGATGTGAAAAATGAGACCCTGCCATCCATGTGTCAGTCAGATAAGATAATGACAGTAAGAGGCAGCACTCACGGATTCCTGGACTAGAAGGGATGGAAGGTTGAAACAAGATGAGGCTTAAAAATAAAAATAGGTGCAGTATTTGAATCCTGGGAAGCAGCTAGAGCCCTTTGCCTGTGAAAGGGAACAGAAGAAGGGTGTTAGGAAAGGTGAGAAAGAATTGCAGAGTTGTTCTTGATCTGAGAAGGCAGATCTGTAGAAACTGTACCTTAAGTTATATTGATCCAATTGGGGCTTACCAAGCATGGTCAGCAGAATCATGGCTGCCAACGAACACATCAGTATCCTTATTCATGGCACCCATAAGCATGTCAGATGGCACAGCGAAGGGGAAATAGTGTTGCTAATCTTCCAATGGATTGCTTGGATTACCTGAGTGGCTTAGTGTAATTGAGTAACTCCTTAAAAGTACAAGATGGAAGCAGAGTAAATCCAGGGCTAGAAATGTTACAGGAATGATATAGGGCTTCCAAATGACATAGGGGAAATATAATTCCCAGCTGGCTAGATGAGTCGTATGCCTAGTTCATGTCCCCTAAAATGAATTCTGATGAACAATGGAGGTTAAGAGTAGGAAACTTTCTGAGGGAAAGACAGCTCCTGCCTAAGCAAGACAGGAAGGGACCTAGAAAGTGGGTTGACTGTGAGCCTGCTTCTCAAAGAAAGTTTTATAGAGCAAAATCATGAGATGGGTATAAAGTAGAACAATGTCAACCAATATGATTACAAGTATAGTCACTTGGATTGTATTGATCCAATGGGGAAGCAAGTCACATAGCAAGTGTACATGGAAAGAACAAGGACCTTCCCTAGAAGGAATGGGTCAAGGAAGGTCTTGGTCCCCTACCCAGGTGGCTGATGCCCGTATAGAATATTGATCATCATTGTTTATCCCATGGGGAAGTGTAGTCACTTTGGCTTTGTCTTGAGGCCTGGCCTTCAATGCACCTCTGGTTATTTGTAATATGTTCTTATCTTCTTCACTGACTTCTTTGAGGACCCAGCACTGTCTGACTGCTATATTTCTACCTAATGTAGCTGTCTATAATAGAAGAGACAAGCTCCCAGAACCTCCAGAAAGAAATCCATCCTTCTAGTACCTACATCTTAGCCTGATAAGTTGAATGCAAACCTACCAAAATACAAGATCAGTTGATGTTACAAGCTGCTTAATTTGTAGCCATTTGTGACAGCCACAGTGGAAAACACATTGGACAGGAGGGAGAACTGTGCAAAAGTTGATATCCAGCAGAGTTAGTGAAGTGATGTTTTCCCATATCTGAGACTGAGACGACAGCCAGAGACAGTGTAGGTCTGGGTGGTGTGGATGGTTTCTGCTCTGGAAGGTTAAAGAGTGAGCCTCTGAACTCAATTCTTGATGCATACTGGGGAAACCGGGAATTTTCTTAGAAAAGCCTGTCACCCCCACACCTGCCTCCCCACTGGTACTGGTGAGTGTTTCAAACCCAGCACTTACAGTATCGAAAATGGCTTGTTTGTTTGCATTGGGCGGCAGCGGGGGTTGGGGGACATATGTTTTCTGGGTTTTAGCTGGTTCCTGGTTTTGGTATGTATCTGCTTTTAGAATACACTTCATAGTCAATAAAAGCTGATTATTAAGCAGAAAGAGTATGACTCTTAAGCAGTCCATTCCTTATTTTCTTGCCTTCAGAGCCACATGAAGCAGGTTTGCTTTACACCCTGTATTTTCGGTTGGGGGGAATGTATCAGCAGCAGGGTAAGTAATGAGCTCTACAGGAATCCCACACTCATTACAGAGTTCACCTCCTTTGTTGTTGAGCTAATAAGGCTAGCATTCTTTCTTCAGTATTACCTTTGCTTCTTGGGAGCTGAGTGACTGAATTTCTTTCTGGAATGGTCCTAATACCATCAGCTGACAGATAATTATCTTTCACATGAAAATACCACCGCCTAGAAAGTTCCTAGAGAGCAGCTACGATATGGTCGGATGGCTGCGTGATTATTTTCTTGTGTTCAAGGGTAATTGCAAAGGAGTTGTAGTAGCAGATTGGTTATTTACCATTAATTGGAAAGACTTTTACAGTGTAATTTATTGAATTTACACTGGTAGTTACAAACTTTCCCCAAACTGTAACAAGAAAAAGCAAAATAATTCCAGAATAATCTGTGCCTTTTATCTAGATAAAGGCTACGATGCACATGGGCCTCATGACCCAGCACTTGCAGTCCCAGGAACACCTGCCAGAAACTCATCTGTTTGTTCACGAAAGGATGTCCAAGATTGTCCAGAGTAGGTACGATCTGCTGACATCCCAAAAGTCCAACAGTAATGGGATGGATAGATCGTGACATTTTTGTTTAGTGCAGTCAGCAGTAATGAGAGTGAATGAACCCCACAAAAGCACACATGTGGATGAGTCAATGGTGGAGAAACAAAACTAGACACTACACAAGTCCATTTATTTACAGTTAAAAGAAACCACACAAAATTAAGGTGTAATATTTTAGGACCATGGTCACCCTTGAGGCATAGGGATGCTTGTGACCCAGAGGGAGCATATCTTGGGGGACTTGTGTTTCTTCATCTGGGTGTTGGTTCATTTGAAAATTAATGGCATTAGAAACTTCTGATTTATATACTTCTTTGAATGCATCTTTTACTTCAATTTCATGTAACATACTGTAGAAACAACTATAAAGCTACATAAGTTGTTGACCTGGTTTCTGGGGGTAGGTTTTCATAATGAATATTCTTTAATAACTTCTTTTTTGATAATTCATGTCATCGTAACTACAGGTCATCCATTCCAAGTTAAACTTCATTCAAGGTATTTGGGGAGTTCTGAGAGACAGTGGTGAAAGGAAGATGAGGTGATAAAAGACTTACCTGATTCAGATGCAGCCCATAAAGAGGTGGTCTTGTCTATAGGGACTTCATGAAGAATGGCAAAACCATTTTTTAAAACTATTCTTTTTGTTATTACTATGTATCTGCAGTTCTAAATAATGTCACTGATGAAATAGTCATCAAATCCTGTGTGGGTCTAAGTCCTAAATAATTGAAGTTACTGAATGTTTTATATATACAAAGTATCCATGTATGTGTTTGTTAGCTTTCCCATTGCTGGACACAAAACTCCACATGCACAACTTGAACCAGGTGAGATTTAGTTTGGTTCACAGTACAGTTTCACAGGGCTCAGTCTGTGGTCAGCTGGCTTCAAGACAAATGATGGCAAAAGAGTGGTGAACAAAGCTGTTTAATTTATGGCAGCCAGGAGTCAGAGCGGGGGGGGGGGGGGGGGGGGGGGGGGGGGGGGGGGGGGGGGGACAGGAGCCGCACCTCTCTGACCCACCCACACACACCCAAAAGTACAGGTGGCTCCCAGGCCCATAAGGTTGACACAATCAAGCTTCAGTTTAGCACATGTATTACTTGTCCATTGTGTTACTTATCCTTGAGTGATACACAGGAATTCAAGGTAGAACTCATTTCCAGAGCAGGTTTTTGGCATTGTGGAATCCTTCCAACAGGCCTCAGGTGGAGGTAAGAGTCTGCCGCCCCTGCTGTGCTGCTACGCCTTCCACTCCTTAAAACAGGTTTGTAAATAAGCCACAGCGTCACATAGTGATCTTGAAGAAGACCTTGGTTATTTAAGTTCTCTCGTTCTCTGTTTCTCCTTTTAGAGTCTATTTATAATGTTAAACAGCTGAAATGGAGTGCTAATTAACAGTAATAGATCTGCTCTGGTTGTCAAATCTGCTAGGTTCACTGCTGCTATAGGACAGCCACTTTGGCTTCTGTAGGCAAACTCTAGGGATGGAACCGGTGAGGACTGTGAAAACTCAGCAACTCAGGATCATGCTGAATACCAGTCTAAACTTGGTGAAAGATTAATGGTTTTAAATTGTGTATGTTAAGTGATTATTTGTATATTTTAAGTAACTTGAGGTTGACACTTTATTTTTGTAGAACTAGGAATTGACCCAGGGCCTTCGTGTTGAGCGTTCGTCCCTAGTCCTAAGTCACAGTCTTGCCTTAGTCTTCTAGAGTGCTGGGACTACAGCACGTACCACTGGGCCTGGCAGAGATTGACACTTGTTAATAACGATTTCACTCCATTAGCTTTCCTGCCTGCCTGTCTCCATCATTTATGTCATGTGTTCCTTCCCACACATCCTTCCTTACACCACAAACACCACATTGCTTGGATTGTTGACCAGTCTTTGAACAGAATTTGATATTTTAAAAAGTTTGTTTAAATTAGCATATTAAATTGCAGTATTAGCACACAGTATCTTCATAGCATATAATCACTCATTTTTTAAAACTGAAAGAAAGAAAAACAAAAATAATTGCTGGTGTCCACCTTTTCTCCTCAACCTAAATTTGTTAGTACCACATCATTGAGAAACATCCTGAATACTCATCGGTAGAACATAACTTACAGTGCCTTTGTGTAGCAGAGCAGCATGTAACCCTGAAAAAGTGCAGCTATTTGTATATGACTGTCCCTCTGTCAGTACTATTCAGGTTTTAAGATGGATTATTATTATAAAGCAATATTTAGAAAGAAATACAGTTGTGCCATTTGTGCAAAAACCATATATGCTTGAGTATCTGCTGAGTATATAAGGACCCTTGAGAGATGCATACCCCTGGTTACTTCTGGGGAGGTGAATAAATTCACAGGTAGAAGTAAAGCTGTATACACGTTTTACAATTTCTCTCCCCTTCGCTTTGCACATACACTGAAACTTTTTGAAAAATATTGAACTGGTGGGGTATTTTTGTTTTGTTTTGGTACTGAGGATTGAACTCATGCTTGCAAGGCAGGCACTTATGCTGCTGAGCTAAATCCCGAGCCCTGAACTGTTTGACATAAACTTTATAGTAGTAAGAGCATATGAGTTCCATCCCATAAAAAGAACATCATTAATAATCCCATCATCACAAACACCTGCCGCTTTGCAGTGTTGTATGTTCCAGGACATGATCAGAGCAAGGCCAGGATGGTTCCTGCAGGCGCCCTTGGGTGCAGCCCAATGGTCAGTGCAGGACTGAGCTCCCTGGTGCCTGCATGGTGAGGCTCTGTTGTCTCCGGAGGCTGCAGTGCAGCTTGGGAAGCTCAGGTGTGGATTGCAGCGAGGGAAAAGCCTCATTTTCCACTCTGGTGCTCTTCTGTGGAGCCAAAGGTTAAACCTTTGAAAGTGAGAGGAACGCCTCCGTGGGTGTTTTTATTTATTTATGATTAATGCCTCTTGCTGTTCCAAAGAACAAAATGTGAGAAAGCATACTGCATTTATGGGTAGTATAAAACTAGACAAAGTGCCAGTAGAGGCAGATTGGAAACCAAGAGCTGCACACCGGATGGTAGAAGTGCCTGGGACAAGGAATTACTGTACTGTTGTGTGTATTCATGCTAAATGGAACTTGGAATTTCTTGGTACATGAAGTAAAAAGGGGGAATACAAAGTACACAGGTCTCTATTTGAAGGCAGAAAATGTGAAGTTTTGCCACACAGGATGAACATGTTTCTGATATTAATGCAAAAAATTTCAATGCGTCTTTACTTAAAAATAATAGGAAGACTCATCTTCACGGTCGCTCGTACCTGACAAGATACTGAAATTATCAAGTCCAAATGTGCTAAGTCTCACAAAGTGGAAAAATCTCATTTGAGTATCAGATCCTACCTCCTGTGTCAGGAGCCATTATGAAATTCCTCATATCAGCCTCTTGCAGTTTGGCGGCCACGCTGGATGCCATGTCTGTGTCTACACTGGTTCTTTCTCTCTTCTCCAAACTGTGGTTAGAGATGCCTTTTTGGATCTGGTATCATTAGCTTGGATCTAGCAGTCCCTGCTGTTACCCTGCCTGCTTGGAACTCCTCGGTCCCCTTGGTCTCAGGATGGAAAACTCAACTTCCTGCCTCCCAGCTCCTCTCACCCTGACTGTCTGCATCTCACCCACCCCTTCACAGTCCTGCTGTCTGGCTCTGGTCTCTCCTTTAGGGAATGCTCCTCTGCCTCACAGGACCTCCTTCTTTAGATCCATGCTGTAGAGCATTGAAGAGCCCCTTCCTTCATGTCTTCATGCCTTACTTGCTAAATCATTAGTCCCAAGAGAGCAGAAGCCAGCTTAGCTTTCGTTCACTTCCCCCACCCCACCGAGCCTGGTGTGTGGGAGGGGGTCTGTGAGTAATTAATGACAGCCTTTGGCTCTGGTGCTAAGTTGCCATTCCATAGACATATATTGCTTTATAAATAATGGAAATGTATTCCTCACATTTCCGCGATCTGGGAAGGCCAGGTTTGAGGAACCATTGTCTTATGAGGCCTCACTACAGCCTCACACTGGAAGGCAGGATGATAAGAGAGACAGCTCACTTCTGAAGCCCTTTTTGTACAGGGATTAGTGTGTTTATGAAAACAGAATCCTAAATACTTCTCAGAAACTTCCAACACTGTTGCTTTGGGGATTGAGTTTCCAACACACAAATTTGGGGGACATTCAGATCATAGCAGTGACCTAAATACTGCAGTGGCCCCACGTCCTGTAGATCTTGTACAACCATACCTTTACTGTGCCCTCTTTAGAAACGGGACCTTTACATTGTCTGCATTCTGGTGTGTTTGATGTGATATTTACCATCTACCCACGTAGTAGTTATTTTATGTATGTACCTGTCTCACACATTAGGTTGTGACCAGGCCCTGTTTGGGATCTAGCATAGGCCTCCCATAGCAAGAACTTGAGAAAAATGTGTGGAACAAGTAGCACTAATTTAGCATCTTTGTAAGCCAGTCTTTACAAAGACATTTCCCCCCTCTGGATGGTGTAACTTCTAGTGAAGTCTCTGCTTTACATATATAACACATGGCTAGTTGGCTATTGAGTCTTCTATTCTCAGTCTCTCAAAAAATTAGTGAATGTGAATTTATGTCCTGCTTTCAGCACATATCTCAGACCTGTGGATATTTTGTTGCAAGAAAGTAAACAGAATAGATACAAGTAGCAAATCACTTCCAGGGAGTGAAGGACTTTCCAGGTTAGCATCCTTTACAGAAAGTAACTGCTGGACACTTGTTTTAGACAGACATCTCTGAGCCACCTCCTGAGCCACCCTCCCACTGTCCAGCCACTGAGCACCTTGCCCTCTATCTAGCATTGGCCACTTGTCACTGTGACAACTGGAATGAGAGAATAACCCACCCGCATTTTCTTTCCAACAGGCCGACTTAAACTGCAATATTCAAGATGATGCTGGGGCTTTTTATGGTGTAACCAGTCAGTACGAGAGTTCTGAAAATATGACAGTCACCTGTTCCACCAAAGTGTGCTCCTTTGGGAAGCAAGTAGTAGAAAAAGTAGAGGTAAGGTGGCCCCCGCAACCAGAAACTTCCTTCAGGCCAGCTGCTGCCTGCCCTTCAAGTTCACAGGGGCAGAGAGTTGGACTTCATGGTGTCCTCTCCTTTCCCTCCCCTTTTCTCAGTCTTGCCTCACTTACATCTAAAAGGCAAAATGGTCTGGAAGCCCTTCAAAGCAGTGAAGTCCCATATCAGCCCTCTCTCTCTGAAGTCAGCACTGCGTAGCCACCTGATCATCTTGGTGTGCAGCTTCTTGGGGGGTCTGGGAGGGAAGTGGGTGAAGGTGGGCCTTGGCCTGTACCTCCTGGAGCAGGCACAGCCGGACTTTGTGGAGAACTGTCAAGGCAGTCTGCAGCTGACTGGCATCTGTGTTCTAAAACCCTGACCTCTTGAGTTTGATATTGTTGCTTTTGCCATTTCACTGTCTTCCTTTTAATTGTTTGATATTGTTGCTTTTGCCATTTCACTGTCTTCCTTTTAATTGTTTTAAATAGATTTAACTCTATTTGGATCGAATAGGTCCTTATAGCATTTACATTTTCTGTCTCCCTCCTATTAAAGAATTCCATGTTTGTTATCAGAATTTACTTGATTGATTGGTTGATGTAGCAGGGTTGAACCCAAGACTTTTGCACTGAACTGTATTCCCAACCCCTCTCCCTTTTAAATTTTGAAAATAAAATTTTGAAACATTCTAGGTTGCCCAGGCTGGGCTCAAACTTAAGATCCTCCTGCCTCGTCCTCCCACAGGGCTGAGATTTTCAGTTGGCATTTTTTGCATAGCTGTGCTTTCCAGTGTTTTCTACCCTCCCCCACTTGGTCCTTGTTCAGTGGGCAGTTTTTATTTGCAGTAGGTCCAGACCTCCAAGGACCAGGCGTCTCATCAGATGGTGGCACAGGCTTTGTGCTGAGGAATGAAAAAAAAATGCCCCATGGGGAGAGTGTTTGTTAAGACCTAAATGCAGAGTGAAGTTTGGGATTGTGGGGCAGAAGAGCCCAGTGAGTTGATTTGATCATCATTGAAGCGTATGGCCAGGTGCATGTGAGGCATGGTGAGCTGCACAGGTTGCCCGTGTTCCTGGATTTGAGGGTTCTTTTTCTGGTGTCTGCAGATGATGCAGCTGAAACTCTTCGGAAGTTCAGGGAGCAGGGAGAGGTTGCGTTTTACCAATAAAATCCCAGAAGTTTTCATGGAGAGGTAGTGTGACTGCAGCAGGTAGAATTTCACTTTAAATTTATTTATTTATTTAGAATGTGTGCCTAACTTTGGTGTGAAATATTAGGCTCTTTATATTTTCTTTCCAGTGGATAGGTATTTGTGTTGAAGCCATTTCTTACATGATTCAGCCTTTCCCAGTTGAACTGTGCCCCGGCAGTTGTTCCTGGGCTCTAGTCTCTTCCACCTCTCTTCAGGTCTGCGGGTCCCGCTACCAGGGGATTGCATCACAGTGGCTTTCCAGGAGGTCCTGACACCATGTAAAATGCACGAGTCAACCTCACCATTGTCACTGTTCCACCTCACCAGTGCACCCTGTGTATTTTCTGAACTAGTCACCAGCATTTATTTATATTTCCACGTAATGGAAACATTTTTAAAATGTAAAGAGGAACAAAAACTTTGAGCAATCTAATTGTAGTTGCATTAGATTTAGATGTTGTTTAGGAGAAAATTGATACATTATTAAATCTTTCCAGTCATAATCCTATTCGCATTTCTGTCTCATTTAGGTATTTTGTCTCTTGTCAAATATATTTTTTAAAAAATATATTTCTTAATATATAATATATAATTTGTTGCAGTTTTGTGTTTCTAGATTCTGATTATTAGAAAAGAGAAGGACACTTGGATTTTTATAGTCCATGTGTTTGAAGATCCGCCTTCAGTGTGGCCATCCTAATGGAGTTTCTCCCTTAATTCAAGTAGTTTTCTCCACTGCATTCTTGGTTTTCTGTCTGTAATCTTAGTGACAGAAAAAAAGAGAGAAGAAGCCTTTTTAGTTTCTTCCAGCATTTGTGTCAGGCTTTTAAATTTCTGTTTCCTCATTTTTCATTTGCAGCAACACAGTTGTGTGAAGAAGCGGTGATGGTAGCTCTTGTAGAGCTATGATGTTAGTGACAGTATGGGCATTTTGCCATTTAGTATTATATTTACCATTGGCTTTTATGCTAAAGTGCTGCTTTTTCTATATATGTATTGGCCACGTATAACATGGTATTTTGAAGTGCTTCATATGTTGTGGAATGGCTAACTGAGCTAATCCCCACACAGAATCCCTCTTTTGTGATGGCAGCACTTAAAGTCTTGACAGTTTTCAAGAACCAAACACCTTGGGATTGGTAGTAATCACTGTTGTACAGTGGATCCCCTGAGCTGACCCTGCAGACAGTCACATTGTGCCCTTTGTCATCGCCATCTTCTTCCAAAGTGGTAGATCGCTAAGCAGATCCCTAATCCTGGTCCTTTCCACAGTTAGTGTTCCATTGACATTTTCTAGTGTCTTAGGGTTCAGTGTTAGTAATTTGTGTTTTCTGGGGAACACCTCTGTTCTCTAGGTTTGCTTTGCTTTGTTTCCCCTCAAGTTATGTGAAGTAGCCACTTCTGTTCTCTGTAATTGCTGTTTCGCTTCTTTTTTTTCTTCTCCTTTTTTAAGTATGTAAAGGGTTTATTTGGTCTTCTAAAGAACCAGTTTTTAAATGCATTCTGTCCACACTTTAAATTTATCTTTCATTGAGTTGTGCTTTTATCATTACTAATTTCCCGTTCTTGGTTTCCTTTGATTTGTGGTTTGGTTTTCTTTTGTGAGTTTTTTTTTTTCCAAAAAAATCTTTTTTTAATGTGTTCTGCAGTTTTTCATTATTAATGATTAAGACATGAGACTACTTCCCTAATTTTCATCAAATAAAGTTTTATTTTGTCCCAAAAGTTTGAATGTCTTTTCCTTTTCATTGCTCTCGACTGCACCCTTGCAAGGCAGGCACTTTATGCTGCTGAGCTAAATCCCCAGCCCCTTTTCACTGCTCTTTATGAAGCTTATAACGTCCTTTTTATTTCTTATGTCATTTATGGTTATCTGGCAGCACTTCTTGTATTTAAGTATTTCCTCGAAGTTTTGAAACTGCTTGTAGATTGGTCCATTCATCCATCTGTCCATCTGTCCGTCCATCCGTCCATGGCCTCACAGTCAGTGTGAGGTAACTGGCTTTCCCTGAGGTTGAGAAATCAGTTGCACTGTTGTTGGGATAGGAAAGAGGGGTTTTTGCAAGTTCTTTGAAGAGTTGAAACTTCTTTTGGCCTGTTATCTCTGATCTCCTTTATGTAGAGAATTAACTAAGCAAAATGCTGTAGCGTTTTTTTTTTTTTTTATGTACAACTTTCCAACAAGGCATGTAAACATTATGCACTGCAAACATACTAATAAGAAAATAATCATTCTTTAACTGCCATCTTTTTACCTATTTTTTTTAAACATCCAGAAACATAACAGATTATGTATATGGAGTAATTTGGATCTAGGATTTCTGTTTAACTGAGTAACAAAAAAATTGGGCTGGAAAAGGTAGCAAATTATGAGGCAATGGACACTGACAAATCTAGTTTGCCAGCTGAGTACCAACAAACACAGAAAAAAAATTTGCATTATATGCATGGAGTTCAAAATTCAGCAAGTTTGAAAGCTGTTGAGTAGTAGGGTATAACTGCAGTGGCTGTATGTGATATTTTGAAGTCACAAGTGTAAACGAGTTCAAATCCTTTTGTCCTCACAGACGGAGTATGCAAGGTTCGAGAATGGCCGATTTGTATACCGAATAAACCGCTCCCCAATGTGTGAATATATGATCAACTTCATCCACAAGCTCAAACACTTACCAGAGAAATATATGATGAACAGTGTTTTGGAAAATTTCACAATTTTATTGGTAATGGTTTTGTCTCTTTCCTATCTTGGCAGACTCTGCCCTGAGGCTTATCGATTGTGAGGAAAGTGAGCCTGGGGAGCACTGAGGCCTTGGCCAAAGGCACATGACAGGCACCTGGGGCCCCAGTCATGTGGTCAGCTAGCAGTTGATTCACAGCACCTGTGAGCCCTTGGGTCACATCTGGGTTGGATTCACTAGAAGGGAAAGGATCTTACCTGGCTGAAATGTCTAAGCGTGGCAGAAAAAGTGGGGATTTTGGTGGATGGTAAAAGTGGTGGTCCTGGATTATCAACTCTGGTTGCACATTAAAATGACCTGGGGACTTTATAAATGTCAGACTGCATCCTAGGTGAGTTACATCAGGATCTCTGAGGGGAGGATTCAGGCATATACATTTCATTTAAGTTCTTCCACATAATTCCAGCATTAGCCAGACTTGTCTCAGCAGCTATGTGGGATGGATGTCATAGGTAAAACAAAAGCTGAGTCAATAGAGTTGTTCTTCAAACATACCTTGACTCATTCCATGAAGGATTTCCAAGGTCTTGTAAAAAGAAACATGCCTTAAAATAGAAAATAGAAGTGTCAGGATCAAAAGAAATAAATTAGAGTGGAATGCAGTGACCAGGAACTGAAGGAAATTGTCCTGTGTAGAGTGAAAAATATGGACAAAACTTCATGGGTAGCTGGAGGGAAAGGAAGAGATAATAGTACTCAAGATCTACAAAGGGAAAACTCCCCAAGAATGGGAGGTGTGTGTGGTGTTCCCTCTGAAATTTAACTTTAAAACACATTTCTCTCAGGGATGTCATTTGGGAACTTGGAAAAGTTGTTAACAGTGTTGTTCTCAAAATATAAAAATGCAGTAATGTGTTTTAGTAAGGCTCATTTTTATAAAGTAACATTCCTTGATTAAACTGAAGGGAAAATGCCCCCTAAGAAACTTTGTGGAAACAATTTTGCTGAAAAGGCTAAATTGTGGTCAGATACTCAGCCCTCCAAAGGCCTGCTTCATTACTCTTTTCCACGAGGATTAAGAATGAGGAGATTCACAGTAGGAATTCTTTATCTGTTGTTTTGGTTCCTTTATGGCAGTGGTTCTCAATCAGTGAAGTGCTGGTTAAAATGAAAAGAAATAAAACCACCTTGTTAAATTGCCCATTCCATTTTAAAAACCTGTTTTATATCTCCACTTTTGCCTGTTTTCATGGGGTAAGTATCCCCCACTCTAGCAATTTCAAACTGTGGTTGTCGAGCTCACAAAATGTCTTAATATGTAAGAAGAACTTCCATGAGGCTAGCTCCCCTATACCACTGTTTAAAAGATCAGGTTTAAAAATTAAAACCTTTGCATATTAGATTCTTCCAGGAGGCTTTTTAAAAAAGCTGAGGCCGAGGCCCCACATCGTGTTTTTTGTCTGTTTCTAAAGCTTTTCAGATAGTTGTAGCATGTAGCCCAGACCTTGTGCCATGGCAACTGGCAACTTGCAGAGGAGCTTTGGGGGCCCAGGGCTCAGACACATGATCAGCCTGCACCTGACAAACAGAATTTTATTCTAGGGACAAATAGACATTTATTCTAGGGAGAGACTGTCAGTGGATTCCCAAATGTGCCTGAGTGCCTCTGAAGTTTAGAAATGAGTAGTGTGGGGGACGTTTTAGAATATCTGCTCTTTAATTACTGTTCATTAAGTGTCCTTGTGTCTTGTGGTCTTCTGGTGAAAGCAGACCAGTCTGCAGCACGGGTGCTGGCAGGGGCTAGTCACAGAAGTGCTTTCTTAGCACACCAGTGGACAGGTGAAAGTGGGCATCCTGCTGTGGCCTTTAAACAGCCCCAGGCATTATGCAGAGCGCTTACTGCACAGCTACCCACCTCCCTTAGGGGGAGTCTAAGCTGTTGCATACAAACCATCCCACATCTATTTCTGCACATAAGGAGTATGATAAACTCCAATCCCTGACACTCAGCCTCCCAGATCTCAGCTAGGATGAATATGACCGGGAGATGATAGTGCTCCTGTGTGCTACAAAGCCAGGTAACTGTCATGGGACACACATGACTTCAGCCAGCATAGTTGTCCAGGAATCTCAGTGGGGTTAGATTAACTTCAGAATGAGTCATTGAGCAATTACATGCATTTCTCTGAGGAATGAAGAAGTGTCAATAAATATCCACCAGAAAAGATGTAGCCTTAGAAAATCTGAAATTAAGCCAACACTCTTGGATTGTGAAATAAGAGTCATCTGATCATCCTATTGATGTGACTGAACAGAACAGAGACTGCAGTTGAATAGTGGGCCAAGTATTTCTACTGTGTTTTCCTAGTTTTACTTGGCAGTTGAGGTTGGCTTTGAGTTTACTTTGTAGCCCAGGCTAGCCTCACTCAAGGTGATCCTCCTTTCTCAGCCTCTGGAGAGCTAGGATTACTGGTATGCACCAGTATGCCTAACTCCACTGTCTTTTGAGATAACATTCAGATGTACAAGCTGATTAAAACATGTTTTTGTTTTCATTTCTTTGAAATCTCAATCACAATGTCAAATCTAGAAGCACTGTTTTCTAGGTAGTTTGTAAGAAGATAGAGGTTTCAGGCACTGTGCCGTATAGACCTCTTACAAATGTTATTCTGAAGTTATCACTACAAAGCTATGAGACCATTTTTATTCCTCTTTTTAATGGGGGAAAGGTGTTAGGCCTACCCAAGGTCACAGCCAATGACAGATACAGATTAAGACTTGAAGTGACAGAAAAGATACTTTGCAGGATCGTTTATGATCATGAAATCAGAAGAAGTGGGCTTCAGACCCAACTCAACCTCATGACCTTGGGTAAGTCATTTAAGGTCTTCAGAATTCAGTTTTTGCCTCCATTTATATAAAAGATGCCCATGTCTGCATTCTCCCCCTCAATGTGACCACAGAGAATGCTTTAATTTGTTCAGCTAAACGCCAACAAGATTGGATTAGCTTCTGGGAAACAGCTCAAGTAAAACACAGTTCAGTACCCAGCAGCTCATGACCTGGCAGGGTGAGAAAGCAGATAAGGACGCCGTTGAGATACCAGGCAGTGCTGGCTGTGCCGTGCTTGGTGAGCAAGCACGGTGGAAGCACGGGGTGCTGAACAGGTCGTACCTTGATAAGCATGCATTTTCCAGATGTCCCAGCTATCCTTAGGAGCTGGACCAGTAGGGCAGTCACCCTGGAGGTCTGAGGCCAGGAGCAGGCAGTCATCGTGTCCTCCCTCAGTGGATGGGAACTAGAACTGTAGCTGCCACTGGCAGAGGACACAGTGCTGAGAGTGTATGGATAATAGGATCCGGTCTCCTCCTGGGGGGTGGGAAGAAGCGTCTCGAGGAGGGAACAGTTGAGGGAGATCTGCCAGTAAATAGGCACTCGAAGCTAATTAACTACAAGCTAATTAACCCACAGCTCCCTCTCTGTCTCAGGGGAGTAATAACAGCATGCACTCACAGAATCATGATATCCTAAGAGACAATTTGTGGGAAGCATTTGATAGCCAGTAGATGTATAGTAAGCACTCCGTATATGTTGGCTCTTACGTGAATTTTCATTCACTCAACAAATGTTTATTAAGTGACTACATCTGCTACACTAAACTAGTTACTGGGAAATATGGTCTCAGTTCTTCCAGACTTTATAGTCCACTGTATGAAATGGGCATTTAAAAACAAAAAATCTCACAAGTGCTTGGGGAAAATCAGCGCTTTAGCTAGAGACCGCAAATTTAGATTCCTTAAGGGCAAGGATAGCTTCACATGGGTGAAGCAGCCCGGTGTCTTAGGGGAAGACTAAATCTAGACAAGCAGGACTAGGCTTTCAGAAGCAAAATGCTTTCAAATGCAGAAAGGGTTACAAAGTGTTTTGGGTGGAGACCTTTGATTCTGTTTGCTTCTAAGAAGGCTCCTTGTGAGGAGGGCAGAGGCCTAGAGGCAGTGAGGCAAGTGGAATGCGGCAGGGGCCTTACTGAGGTGGGCTGGGGAGCTTCAGGTCTGAGTCGAGGGTGAAGCTGTGGGCACAAGGAGGGGTGGCACAGGGGAGAGGAGGAGGTGGAGGAGGAGGAGAGAAACCACTTCAGAGGGGCAGCAGATGGCTCTCAGAGGTCAAGCCTGTGTTCACAGAAAGAATGGTCACTACTGGACCTCATCCTACCTGCCCCTGCCATTCTCTACATGGCCAATAGTTTTCCTGAGTCCAGGTACTGCTGGTTACGGGGGTGGTGAGCAGCATACCAACAGAGCCCATGTCTGCCATGGGCTGTGGTGAAATGAAATTTCAAATGTTCTCACCACAAAAATTATATGAGACGAGGAGTGTGCTAATATTTAACAATTTCTCAGTATATGCATGTATCATAACATCATGTTGTGCCCTTTAAATTTCTAGCTACTATTATTATTTGTCAGTTAAATGTAAAAATAGTAAGGAAACAGTAACATAGGATAGTAACATGCAGTCCGCCAAATGGGATTTACAACTGCTCCTCGCCACTTAAATCACATTCCTTTGGGCACAGGTGCACTGTGACTTCATTTGTATGGTGTGATACACCTGTACCTTTTTCTTTTCTTTTTTTAAACAGGTGGTAACAAACAGGGATACACAAGAAACTCTCCTCTGCATGGCCTGTGTATATGAAGTTTCAAATAGTGAACACGGAGCACAGCATCATATTTACAGGCTTGTAAAGGACTGAATGTGGTTATTTATATATATAGATATCTGTATATACACACACACACACATACGTGCACACACACACTCTCTCTCCATTATTGAACGATTGACTGTAACCCTCACCACACAGGTGGTGTCCTGGCCCCGAGGTCACCCCGACTTTTCTAAATCCTGTTTGAGTGAAGTCATTTTTTTCATGTGTTCATATTATCATTGTAGCTGTGAAGTTCTGGTACAGTTGTAAAAAGAGAAATTGAGTTGTTTCTGTGTGTTCTTCAGATCTGCAGCCCACGATTCCTCGGGAAAGGTGAACCTGAGTGACCCATCTTGCTCTGCGGAGACCTGTTTCTTATTGTGGTAGAAAATATTAAGACAGAGCATTGGCCATGGGACATTTACTGCCTTTATACAAATGTATTTAGTTCTCCTTTTTCCAACATAAAATGCTTGTTTTAAGATACAAGTAAAATTAATCTTTAAATATAAATGTAAATTAGTACACAAAACTAAGAATCTTTAGACTTATCTTTGTAACTAATTAGGGTGGAAGTTATGAAAGAATGTAATTCACTAAATTATTTTTTAAATGAAATCTTTCTTTCTTTCTTTTTGAAACCAAATGTTAAACTATAGCCTTAAGAAATGCTTGGTAGAAATATCCTAATGAGACAAATTTGTACTTTTTTCCTCAAGATAAAAACTAATCTCCTAATCCATTAAACTCTTGAACAGATACTACAAAGGAAGAAAATTTCACCCTTTATCCTTAACATATATAGTATATTTAAAAATGTAAAATTGTATTGTACTAATGTGATGATTGATTATTTAATGAAAAAAATATGGCTCTTTTGCAATAAGTAGGTAAATACTGAAAAATCTAAACTTACAATGTTTATAGTCTTGTGTGCAGTTATATTTTATATGGACAACCAAAATTTTTATTAAGATAAGTAAATATTTGAAATTTAATAGCAAAATTTTAAATTGGCATGAATACTGCACTGTGAACTGCAAAGTATAGAGAATCCTGTGGCTGGGAGAAAATTTCATCAAACAAATACAAAAAAGGCTCATCAAGTTTAGCATCTCTGCTCCCCAGAAAATTCAAGCATCCTCACCAGCCTGTGGATAAATCCTTTCTTTCTAGTGACCCAATATGCATAGGAACCTGCAGTGACTATAGCTGTGTGTATGTACTTGTGTGTGTGCTGCGTATATGCACGCTAACACATACACATGGTTACTTAGCACTCTTATTGAACATCGATTTGGTGTCGCTCAGTTTGTACGGTGCTGACAAGTATTGTTTCCCAGTCTGCATATAGACTCACATATATTCTCTCTAAGGACATTCATTTCTTTCATGTCTCTCAATGGGTGACAATGACACTTGTTTGACTTAGGTTTAAGAGGCCCTAGCTGCTTCTCTCTGACCGTTTCAAACAGGCTCAATCTCTTTCCAGGAGTGATCAAATTTCCAATTCAGATATTCCAAAGTGTTGCCCAGGCAGGTTGGTTTCATGCAGCCACATGTCTTGGGTTGTTTCCGTAAGTGCTTCATTGTGGGAGAGAAGAGGGGACTGTCCCTCCACTTTCCAGAGAAAAATGATGCTTTTATAATTGTTAGGAATATGTGAACACAACAAAACACGAAATACACTTTGTAAGTTGTAAAGAATTCAAGATTTTTTCACCAAGGCTAGAAGATAGAAACCTAATTCTGCCACATCCAAGTAACTTACACATCCCCACCCTTGGCCCGCCACCTGTTCCAGCCTTGCTTTCCGCTGTTTGGATCTTACAGTCATGAGGCAGACCATGTAGCTGGCTCGTGGCAAACAGCATGACCCTGGACTAAGCCTGGCCTCCCCCATACACCTCCCTAGTCACCAGGAACAGAGAGGCCGTGCAGACTTTCTCATTTGGTATGCAAGTCTATGAACAAACCAGCGGGGCAGTGCTCCTCTTCCTTCAAAGCAAGACTGCCTTTGCTCCCTATTCCAACCCGGACTTTGGAGAATTACCCAGTGTCCCACTCTTTAGGGTGGTCTTCAGCCCAAGCACTTAAGATCTTCTAGCGTCCTGACCTTTACAGTAACTTCTGATGCATACACCTCTTAGGGATGTTTCTTTGGCTTCTATTTCCTGCATCTTTCATCAAGGAAACCCTCACTCTTCTAAGACCAGGACTTAGAAGCACATGTTAGATGCAGATGTTCTCCTGTGGGTAACTTCAGGGACGAGATGCCTGGCTCAAGTTCCACTGGGAATGGGGATCTTCTGTGCTGTTAGGAGGACTCTCAGAGTTTACCTGCTAAAGCACAGAAAAGGCTGGGACCCATAAAGACCAGCTAGTGGATAACCCTGTCACTGGGTCCCTGCCCAGTGGCTAACATCCTTTCAGGGCCCTTGCAGTTGAGTTTTGGGGATTTGTATGAATGACACTGAAATTTACTTTAGGCTTTTAAAACATCTGTAAGATTTTAAAGTCTTAAAGATTTCTCCAGAAAACATGTTCCTTATGTTAACCACTGGTTGAGTTACCCTAAACTCTTGGGCTAACTTTTCTTTGTCTCTTCTAAATCAGGCCCTTGGGTGGGATGTGTGTCCTCACTGCTAATCCAAGTCTCTTCAGTCCTTTGTCCTATATGGTTGTTCCTTCTCCCTTTGTCTTGAAAACTTCCTAAATGATAAGGATGCCTCTGCAAGACCAATCACTACTCCTTTTTGGGTGCTGTCTGTCCTGAGACCCCTCACTGCCACGTTTGCAGGAATAACTTGCATTCTCAGTGCAGAGTTTGGAGGCCAGTTTTCCACAGGGAGGAGCTGGTGAACAGAGCTCTCTTCTGTTGGAATTTATTTCCATCACAATAAAAGATCTAAAGAACAGCCAGGACTTCAGAACATGTCCAGAGTCTCAAGAGTGTTCAGGCATCCTGAGACCAGGATTTTCCCACCTCAACACTATCTGACATTGTACCAGATAATCCCTTGTGTATGGCTGTCCTGAGCATTGTAAGGGGGTTGCTAACATTATTGGCCTCTATCCAGCAGCACCTCCTTCCCCCAGTTGTCACAGGTCACAGTGTTTTCAGATGTTACCACATGTCCCAAGAACATTATCATCACTCCTAATCCGAAGTGACTACTATGAATCTTAGGGTCATGTAAGCACATTGTTGATGGTTTTCCCTTCCATTTCACCCTGCCAAAGCTCTCTGCTGGGATCCTTGTTTCAGGTCCTCAAGAAGCAGGTAGGACTATTAATCAAGTAACATTGTGTTCATGTTTCTTCCTGTTTTGAAACTTCTCTTTCATAACAGTCTCTCTAGCTACAAGTAATCTTTTGCTCATCTATGGGGAATTTAAAAACCAGCCAGTCACTGTCATCACTGTTATCAACTAACACCTGTTAAAAGACCATTTCTGATTCAACTTTCAGCCCTAGTTTACCAGGAGTTAAAAAAACAAAACAAAAAAATCCAGTAATTTTCATTGTCATAAGCTCATGGATGTCATTATCACACCTTCTAGCACTTGAGTTTATTTCTTCTGAGGTGCTTCTACATTCTGCCTTCCCATCAGAACTGTTTGTAGAACTTGATGGAACCTTCAGAGCACTTCCTTTTCATCTTTAGGGATGGAGCGAGGGGGCGATCTGTTCCAGAAAAGGGTTTATTGCATTTTTCTTTCCTGAACTAAGAGCACAGGTCGGTCTTCTTCATCCTGTGTGTGAGAAAGTTGGTGCCCAGAGGGGATGAGGGATGACTTGCCCAGATCACCCTGCTGGCTGTGACAGGAAGGGTGAGGACTCTTCGGGCTCTGCCTCTTTACTCCTTGGCCTCTTCCTGCAGAGGCCATTCTCCTTCGGTGCTCTATGCTTACATGATCCCAAGAAGGCATGGACAGGGTTGGTTGGACAAGGGGGCAGTGCAGCAGCCCAGTGTCCCTGCTGCCCCGCGGCGTGCCCCTAATCAGCCTTGGCCTTCAAGGCATCCACAGGCAGGTAGGAAAAGCTGATGAGCCTTTTTGCTTCCTCTGAGGAGGACATTACACCTGCCACAGGCCCTGAGTCAAATTTTTATCTGCTGAGTATCCCAGCAGTAAAGTCCTGTCCTCCAGCCAGCCAAAACCCCTGATCTGAGCACTTGGTGTTAAAAGTCTTCCCATGACTTTTAAACCCAAGGCTTCTTAAGGTTTCAGTACTGTGGTGGCTTTCGCCGTTGTTTTTGTACAACCATAAATTATTTAAATCCTATGAGCTGATGTCAGTTTTACAAACCAGGTACATATAATTTGTATTCTTTTGTATATGCTCTGGTACACTACATGTGTCCTAAGGAAGCATAGAGCTCATTCTGTCTGTCAGTGTTCACACCTGTGACACTAGGGGGTGTCTGCATTGCTTCTTTGTTGATGTTTCTGTGGCAAAGCCCTGCACGCATCATTTCTGAAAAGCCTTAAAACTCGGAGACATTGCTTGTAGGTTCTGTAGTGCAAGAGGCTGCCTCAGAACTGTGAGCCCTTTTGTAAGCTGGAAGCATTTCTCTTACTACTGTTACTTTTTAAGGATGTTTTCAATTCAAAGCTGCCAAAGCGTTCAGTAAGCAGTGCCTTAGTCATACCTTAGTCCTGCCGCCAGCCTTCTCTCACACCTGTCTCGTTGTCTGCTCATGAATTGGCCCAATCTTTGAAACAGGACAAGAAAAACTCATTTTTGTTACTTTGTTCCTTAAGCCCATTTTTCTCTGGTTCTATTGGAAACTGGTGACTTGGTCTAAATTCTGAAACTGAATTCAAGTCAGTTCTTTGACCAGACTCTCCAATATCTATACCAAAACAAAAGGTTGCAACTCTGTAGTTTACTATGAAAAGTAAATTGTATTTTTATTGTTGCCTTTTGAATTCATGACCAAATACTCAGCTATTTGTGAATCTTCTGCACTCTAGCATGAAAGTGCCTTTGGTTTGAGATTCCAGCTTAGAAAAGTGCTGCCATACTAACTAACGATAATTTGTAGAGAGACCAAAAATATTTTGAGATCACCGTAATGCCTTTGGTTTACTGGGATGAGTAACCAGCCACAGGCCTCTGTTCACAAGAGTGCAACCGGGCTGCCTCTTGCTGCTCCGTCCGCAGTGTGGACCCCACCTGCACTCACCCTGAGCGCACCACAGCAGGCAGGACCCGAGCTGTTGTGCTGTGTGTGCCGACCACCGAGCGCGTCGCTTCTGCTCGTCACCAGCCCTGCATCCACGTGGAGGGATTTCCGCACAGACAGCAGAACCTCGGCCAGTGGACAGATGTGACGGCTTTCGCCTTCTCCTTGTGTCTGTGGAGTCCCTGGGGAGACTCCCTTTCCCACTCACACGACAGCGCGCACTTACCTGGTTTACACAATAATACCATTTCAGAAGTTGGAACCCTCAAACTGAGATGACAGTGCAGAACAAAAAAATGTGTTAGGGTCATCACAATTGAAGTGTTCTTCTGAGGGCAAAAATGTTGACTCTGAGTGTTGTATGAACATGTGATGAGAAACTTCCAAAGAGCTCCATTCACAATTCGGCCTTCTCAAAGAACGTTCCAGCCCTCGAAAAGGGCAGCTGTTCAGTCCGTCTTGGCTTTTATCTGAACCTTGTCTAAATTGAGAAAACTGATAGAAGTGAGGAAGAGGAATGAATGAAAGGGATAAGGGAAAAAAAAAGAAAAAAAAATAAACAAAAACACCAGCCAAAAAGAAGCCAGGAAAAAAATTTTTTTTTCCTGCTAGTATTGATGTCAAAATAACATCAGACAATTCTGAAGGTTAGTCTCTCTTAATGCATTGTTCTGTCTGTCTCTTGGTGTCTGTAGCCTCTTTAGGCTGTGCAATTCTACCCCAAGTTGTGAGTCCTTGTAGAAGCTCATAAACAAACACTATGAAATGAAAAGAAAATTACTGTACACAAGTTAAGAGTTAGCTGCTTAAATTCTCAACTTTACTCCATCAGGACTATACCACAACTTGGAAGAAATTAGTCAAATGTGTTTTTTCCTGCTCCTCTTTTGAGCTGTTACTGTGTTTTTGTTTGAGAATAGTTTCCTCTTAGAGACTCTGCTTATATCTTTAATAATGAAGGTTTTGTGTTTCAAATGTATGCATTGCAAAGGTAGTTTCACTGAAGTCATGCACCCTTAAATAAGATGAAATATTTGTATTTATTGTCCTACTTCCTAAGCTGTAACTTGTTTTACTCTGTGAATCTGCATTGAGTCACTCTTACGCCACACTATGTCATTTTAGTATTGGAAACGGCATTTATGCTCCCTCCTGTTAGTCACCAGGTGGGATCAGAATTTGTTAGACTGCACTGTGTTCTGGTTGACCCTCATCTGCCTTCCATAATGAGATGGCAGAATCTAGGCATCAATTAATTGGAAATCAATCCCTGATTTTTTTCATTGTTTTGCATTAATCATTTTTTGTGATTAGTTTTCACTGTGTAAATTACATGTTAACTGTTCTTTTTTTAAAAAAAAAAAAAGCGCATCTATCTCCCTGTTACCTCCTTATAAGATTTACTTCTGTATGCCTTTTTTAAAAGTAGGCTTATAATTGCAGACAAGGAAAAAAAAAAAAAAGATAAGTAAAAACAAAAAACAGTACGTGCCTAAAAAATTACAAAAATTTTTTGTAACATTTAAAAAACCTGAATAGCCTTTACTTCTTTAATACGCTCCAATTTTATGTAAATTGGTTTTTGCCACGTGTGTTTGTTCACATTCTAAATGACTTGATGGATTCTCACAGTCTGTGTGTCTGTCCCGTGTATAGAATGGGCTTGTGATGTAAGCGTGTCATCTGGTCAGTGGTTCCTTTGATATTGTACTGCTGCTGGAATTGGGCCATGGAACCTGCCTTGGGAACATGGGTTCCTCTGGGGTTGATTGGAGAGATGGGGGAGGGGTAGGCAAATTCACACACGTTTCCTTAACCTATTTGCAGAAATCTTCAAAAGACACTTGGTTAAACCTCTTGGCAGTACAGTATTCTTGTATTTGTTAACATTTGTGTTTAGGTACTGGTACCTTTTTGTTTAAAAATGTTCTAAGTGTTGGCTTTAAAGTGAATTTATCTTTAGTATGATAGTTATATGAAAACTATAGGGTTTGTGTGCAGAGAATTTTTTTATAAAGTGCTTTGTAAAAAAAAAATATGTATTCTAGCTTTCGCGGTACATATGTGTGATAACTTTAATATCCATGACAGTTAAGTGCAATTATTTCATCACTCTAAAAATGCTATTTTTGTGTCAGTTCCTGCAGGTGTTTTCATGTCTTTGCAAAGTGACACATTTTGATGCCTTCTTGATAAAAGTGGTAGACATTTTGTAGCTTTCTAGAAACTTTGTATTCATACGGTATCAATGAAAAATAAAGAAAATGAAAGTGTGGGTCACCTTTTTTATCTGCAAAAGTGTGTGTTGTTGAGAATGAAATGTGCTTTATGTGCGGGGAATGATGTGCAGGAAAATCACGGAGGCCAACACCTTGCTCCATTTGATGGTGTCCACCAGGCCCGGCCCAGTAATGGGAGTAGGTGTGATATCTAACAGAGTGGCTTAAAGTCAAACACAAGGTAGTCTGTCAGGCTTTCTGCCTCTCTAATACCAAAAAATTTTCAGAACAGCTTATATGGACCCAAGACTACCCTGAGAAGCCACATCCCATGTACCACAACAGGATCTTTGGGCAAAAAGCACATGGACCCAACCCTTGCACGTTTGTTGTTGTTAACCTGGTTTGCAGGGCACATACAGGAGCCTGGGGCAGAGCACAGGGTGGGGATTCAGAGGTAATAGCATGATCCTTCCTGGCTGGGTTTGTGTTGTTTGTGGTGCTATGGCCTCCTGGCCCTTATCCTCACATCTCTGAGGAGTTTGTGATCCACTTGTTTACAGCATACACATGCACACCATCAATTCATGGGTCCCTGTGTGCTGGCTACTGTGACCACTGTATTGGCACACTGTACGTAGTGTCCTTTAATCATCGCCAGAGCCCCAGGGACATTACTGCCTCCAAACTGAGGCTCCAGAAAGCCAGCTCATCCAAAAGTTAGGGCTAGTAAGAGGTGGGGCCTTAAGGTCACTCTGACCCTTCAGCCTGAACTCTTGGGTGCTGCATTTTGGTTGTGCATGTACTGTGAAGCAGCTAAGGCTAAGAGAGAAAAAACTTTCTTAAATCATATTGACCTTGGGCTTCTGACACCAGGTGTCACCAATGAGGCCAGGTGTATCCTGGGATACCTAGTATGAGAATGAGACCTCAGAGGGTCTTGTTTCTCTGTTTCTCTGAAATAAAACCTCCTTGAAATCCAAGGATGCTCTAGAGGAGAACATGAACAGAAAATTAGCATGTGCTTGCCTTGCTAATAAACATCTTTTCAGATGGCCACTGTTGGTGAGGAAGGCCATAGTCAGTGGGTGACTCTTGTGCAGCTGGAGGGAGATTGGTGCATTTGGTTGATGACCTATCTTATGTTAGGCATATATACTCTTGGGGGAAAAAAGTATGGTTTTCTATAGGGAAATAGGCTTCTGGTGGATTGACTGCACCTTTTCAGTGAATACTCTCCATTTGTTTTGGCCTCCTAGAAGCTGAGACTTAGAATTTGTGCCCTGTGCAATTGATAGAGCCAGCTAAAATTTAAGGCACAGAAAGATTGAGGATAAATGAAAAATAGATGCTAGCAAATGAAACATTACAAGAGAGTTAATATATTTTATCTGAAAGTAATAAAGCTCAAGGCAAAGGTTAACTGCTAGATCTAATGAGTGTTACTTCAAGATGCTATGAGAAACAAAGATAATCTTATATGTACCTAATAACATAGCTTCAAATTGGGCAACTTTTTTACCATACCTAGAGGTTTTTAAACATCTAAACTCATTGTTACAGATAAAGCAAACTGGCAACCCAAAAAAAGGTATAATATAGAGGATATAAACAGTGTAATGTGCTGTTCTAATTTACCAGATACAAAGTAAAAAAAAAAAATCCCACAAATTGAGGTTATACATTTATTTTCAAGTACACATGCAATTTTTATGAAGTCAGCGGGATACTATGGTATGAGCCAAATCTACCCCACTGTTTTTGTGAATAAAGTTTTGTTGAAACAGCCACACTCCGTTTTATATATAGGTTATGATTTTTTTTTTTACCGGGGATCGAACTCATGACCTTGACACTTGTTAGGCAGGCATTTGTGCCACTGAGCTAAATCCCCAGCCCTATAGGCTGTGAGAACAGGCTGAGGTCTGGAAAGGATGGGTGAAATGGTGACTTTTCATTGCTGGTGCTTTCTCGCCCAATCTTCATATTTTATGATTAAAACAGTCAAGCACACCCTGATGGCTGTTCATCTGTCTTAATAACTTGCCTTGTCACTGAGACAATACCCAACACCTACAATTTAAAGGAGAGACTTATTTTGGCTCATGAGTTGTAGAAGTCTCAGTCCATAATTGGCTAGCTCCACAGCCAAAAGGGTCTGGACAGAGGATAACTGTTCATCTTGTGGCGACCAGGAGTCAGAGGGAAGGGAAATGCTGGGGAGCGAGATATATGTTTCCAGATTATGTCCCCAGTTACCCACTCCGTCTATGCCCTACTTCCAAACAAGTCAGCTGTAGTACCACCATGGTCTAGTCACCTTCCAAAGTCCTGCTTCTCTAAACAGATGAGGCTTTTGAGAGACATTCTAGATAAAAACAGTAAGATTATCCTCAAGACATATGCTCATCTCACTATACAAAATTAATTTAGTCTGTCAGTCACCATAAAGTTAATAGTTCTACCATTGCTGAGAAATCCAAGTCCAAGCTCAAGGCAAACAACTGTGTGTCCCTATAAAAGTCACAAAAATATTTCAAATATTCCCATTCCAAAAAGGGAAGATAGAAGGGAATTAGACCAAAGCAATAATCAAAAACCAATAGGGCAAATGTTAAATCCTGTATATCTGCATCCAGTACACAGAGCTGGTTGTGGTGAGAAGTGAGCTCACAAGAGCTTGGGCAGCCCTACCATTAGGACATTACTGGTTGTAGCCCTCACGCCCTCTTTCTTAGAGTCCCTCTGCTTACCACCTGCACTTTTCCTTAGCAGATGTTTCATATACCTGGCATCTCCAGATTCCTGGGATCTCCATGGCACTTCTGGCATTAGTCTCAGTTTCACGCATTGCCATCTCAGAGGCACACTGCTTGCCCTAAAATCTGACATCTGGGTGGAACCCTGCCTGACCCTATAACTCTTGCACTTACATGCCCACAAAACTAGAACCATGTGAATTATGGAGGCCCACAGTGAATAACACCAAACCCGCCACCAGCTGAAGCAGTAGCCGGGTGCCCTTTCATAACTGTTGTAGAGATCTGGGTACTTTGACATTTAAGGACTGTGAAATGAATTCCTGGAAACCTATTTTCCTAGGTAGCCCCTCTTGAACAGGGCAAACTGGGACCCTATAAAAGCAAAGTCTTCACGACTATACCCATAACCCTTTACACCTTTGTGCTTTCAGTAAAGTGAGTCTTGCCAATTCCAAAGATGCTGTTGTAGTCAGGGTTGTGCAGAGGACAATTAGAGCCAGGACTTGGAGTTTGTATTATGTATATGAAGGTCTCCTAGAGTTAACACAAGAAAATGCAGGAAAATCTCTCCACATCACTAAAGACATAGAATATTTAGCCAAAGGCCTGAATCCCACAGCAATGTCCCACATGAGTCCAGATAAAGACCCAGAGCTCATGACAATGCCTCTCATGAGCCCAACTGGAAGTCTAGAGCCCACAAGAAGGACTCATGCCAGTCTTTTATGGATCCGTGCTGGGAAGGCCCAAAGGTCAGCAGTGGAAGCCAAGAAAGTCTATACCATCAGGGTGAAGGAGCTGTGCTGGTAGGTTGAGGGTTCTACGCTGGAGCCAGAAGTCACACTCACAACAAAGACCAGGGCTGTCCTGAAAAGCACCACAGCCATCCTCAGCGACACGGAGGCCCCGAGCTCCTCTGACAACAAGCACAGTCGAGTACATGCCAGGAAGCCAGCGTGACAAATTCATCCTGGAGATTAAGCAGCACATGTCTTTCCCTCAGAAGCCAGGAAGCGATGCTCGATGTGAAGACCAAAACTCCAGGAGAACCAAAGGTTCAAACAGCAACATATAGGAGAACCCACAATACCTCAACACCTTAATGCAACTAATGTGAATAGCTTTTTCTTCTCCTCATCTCTATTTATGCTGGCAACTTTCCTCAGGTAGAACATCTGTGCTCAGCACCCTACTGAATGTAATCCAGCTGGCGTTAAGTTGACCACCAGTTTTCAATCCATTACATGTCATGAAGCTCCTTCCAGTTGTCCTGATGCAAGTACTTGGCTTCTTTTCAATGTTTATCTTTTCAGCAACCGTGATCTTCAAGGACCAACTTTGCAGGTGCTTTATTTGTGGCTAAGCTTTGCATCATTTGTCTCTGTTTTTTGTTCCTAATTTTCATTCTAAGTGTGACTAAAAGCAGACATCAATATCCATGCCACAACCTGAATGTTGGACTGCCTTGAAATTTCCTTTGCCAAATTGATTAATCCACTGCCCTTGGTCTCAGTTTCCTACAGGTTTTCAGAACATAGGTAAAATATAGACAAATTTCCCACCCAATCATAAATAGTCTTGAGTCCAAATGAGGTAAGGTAGAAGACATAAAATAGGTACAAGAGACAAGAAAATCTTTTTTTTTTTTTTAAAGAAAAGAACTAGTGTCGGTACATACACCTTGTTTAAATTTTTTCCTAAGACATAACAAGCCTGGGAAATATCTTCTGCCTGCAAATGTGCCTCTTTTACCAGCATGTAGACCACCCCTTTTCACCTGTAAAGTAAGACTTGCCTTGTGAGGGGCCTACATTTCTGCCACCTGTTATGGTTGTCAACTATGAATGGGCCATACCTTCCCCTGCAGAGAGTGTGTCACCTTTCATCTATAAATCCCCTCTTCCCATAGATTCACAAGTTTGCATATTTCAACCCCCAAAACTCTTAAAGTGACCCAGCCCTGAACTATTGTGTCTCATTTCTTTGAATGCCTGCACTGTACCTCATGTGCACTTTTAAAATTCTGCCAAATCCCCTTATGCTGCTTTCTGATTCATCTTCAAAACTCTGATGGGAGGCAGCAACCCTGCTACTTGCCTTGCAGATGGGATGTGTGTAGGCTTCTCAGTGCCACTTTGGGAACCTCCTAGGACTCTGGTGACCGCTGCAAAGGAAATTCTTGTTCCCAACTGAAACCTTGTAACCTTGCCCTTTACCATCTATGTTTCTATCCACATTCTGTTCTTCTGAGCTCTGACCAGAATCTCACCTTAAGAACAGTTTATGACATTCCAAGTTTTCTCTAGCTAGCATCTCCAAACCTTTCCAAACTTTTCCTGTGAACCAGTTCCAAAAGCTCCTAAACCATATGGTTGGGTACATTCACAGCAATGGACCCACTTTCCTAGTACCAAAATCTGCCTCAGTCATTTTCTTTGTCACTGATACGCTACCCAACACTCAACCACAACTTCAAGGAAAATTGGCTCGTGGTTTAAGAGGTTTCAGTCCATAAATGGCTGACCTGAAGGCAGGAAGCTGAGAGAGAAGGGAAGAGCCTCTAATGGAGATTCACCTTTCCGGGATATAGCCCCAGTGACCCACCTCCAACCAGGCTCCACATTCTACCATCAAGCAAGTCAGTTGTAGAGCCACTATGAGCCAAACACCTCCCAAAATTCCTGCTTCTGAATACATAGAAGTTCATTCTAGATCTAAACCGTAGCACCTCTTTTTGCCTTCTGATGGTCTGGTTAGCCGTCTCCACAGACACTGTGGGGCTGTTCTCCTTGGGGTCTTTTGTATTTACTCCTTTGCCTTTGACAGCTAAGCCTTGCCACCTGGCCCCTGCTGTTTCAGGATTTTATCATCTCTGTTTGCTCAAGGAAAATGAATGTGAATATCCCCTAGGATTCATCCTGGACTGCAAGTCACCTCTGAGTTTCTCAGCAGTATTGCCACCCAATCATCAATGCATTCATTACAGACTTCTGGGGCACATGCTCAAGCAGTGAGTGGTTTGGTCTTAAATTATCAATCCATCCCATGAGCATTGCCCTGGTAAACGTTCTGAACCCTGCTTCCATACTTTGTTTTCTTAGTTACGTTTTTCTCATTGCTGAGACAAAATACCCAATACTCATAGCTGAATGGGGGGAAGTTTTATTTAGCTCACAGTTTGTACAGGTTTTAGTCCATAATTGGCTGGCTCCAAGGCAGAGTGGCACATGGCAGAGTGACAGCAGTTCATGGTGGCAGAAGACATCTAAAGTGACGAGCAAAAGAGGACAGACAAGCCTTTTCCTTCCTTAGATTGTATACGGTCTACTCACCCTAGGTCGAATGCAGCACACACACACACCCATCTCAGCACTAGATCATGAACCAATCACAAACTCTAGATTCAGCTGCCTCAGAAAAGCTGTTCCCCCCCACTGACTGCTTGAGGCTTTGGGGGGGACATCCAGATAAAAACCATAACATTATGCCTCTGGCTTCCCCAAAGATTCATGCATATCCCTTTATGCAAAAGGCATTTAGCTCATCTCTAAGCACTGCCAAAATCTTTAACAGTTTGAACATTGTTGAAAAGCCCAAGTCCCAAATCTTCAAGATGTAAGGCAAATTCTTACCTGTGAGCCCTGTACAAATGAAAAGAAAGTTAAATATTCCAACATTCAATGATACAAGATAAACATTTTCATTCCAAAAGTTACAAGCAGGGGAATACAAAGGAATGGGACCAAGGCAAGTCCAAAATCCATCAGGGTAAACATTAAATCTTACAGCTCCATGTACCGCATCCAATGTGACCTGTGGCATTGTGGGCTCCAAAGGGCTTGGGTGGCTCTGCCCATATGATGCTTCCAGTGGTTATAGCTCCCATGGCTTCTCTGTTGAGCTAACTTTGCTCTTTCCTTGCAAGTTTCCTTACATGATCCATGTTCCTGGCTTTTCCAAACTTCTGGGGTCTCCGCTACACCTTTGGCTTCACCCCACTTCCCTCTCTGGGGCATAATACTTGGCCTCCTAGCCCTTCTGAAATTAGAGTAGAAGCCTTTTTAACCCTATCAATCTTGAATTCTGCATGTGCCTAAAACCAGTGCCACATGGATGATGCCAAAGTCTGCTGCCAGCTGGAGCAGTAGCCAGGCTTTTCTTTCTCTTGCCTGTAGGTTTTGATTGCCTGGATTTGAGTACTCTGAATCCAATTCCAAGGAACAAATTCTGTCGGCTGCTCCCATTCTGGAACATGGTGAAGCCCCTGCCATTCTGGAACATGGTGCTCTGAAGCTTTCCTCTCAAAAAGTCTTTCACTTTTGTGATTTTGAGACTGCAAAGGGTAGAGACTTGCTGCTTTTTGTGTTGCACTCAGACCATCTTTTCTATTGTTCTGTTCCTTCATGGCAATCAAGATCTCCCCAGCTCTATCATTGCAATCCACAGCTTTACTGGAACTCCTTTCTGGCCAAATTTACAACATTTTGAACCATTCTCCTGCACTTTTTGCTCTTGATTCTCAACATGAGCCTGGCTAAAATTCCCCAAAGGTAGTCATACTATCATCTCAACATTTAGCTGCCTTGAAGTTTCTTCTGACAGACTAATTTAGTCTGATGCCCTTAATCTCACTCTCAGGTAAAATCTCCAGACATGAGCAAAATTCAGACCAACTTTCTACCAAACCATAACACATATCATGTGGAGTCCAACAACCAATGTAGTCCTTCCCAGCAGAAACCCGAGCCTGGTCTTTACCAGCAGGATTTCTATTTCTGAGTTCTGACCAGAATCTCCTATACAGAACAGCCTGAGGCATTCCAGCTCTACTTTTCAGCTGAGATCTCTGAACCTTTCCAAATTCTTCCCACAAGCCATTCTCAAAGGCCTGTGAACCACATGGTCAGGTACAATAATGACCCCATTCCTGGTATCAAATTGTCTTAGGTACTTTTCTCTCATTGCTGAGACAAAATATAACAACACACAAAGTTGAAGGGGAAAAGGTTTATTTAACTCACAGTTTGTAGGGGTGTTAGTCTATAATTGGCTGGCTCCAAGGCAGGGTGGTACATGGCAGAGGGGATATAGTTCATGGTGACAGAAGACAGCAAAAGTAACAAGAGCAAAGAGGGAAAGACAAACCTTTTCTTCCCTTATATTGTATGTAGTTTACTCACCCTACAGCAGGTGTAGCACTCACACCTCTAATCCCAGCACTAGACAATGAACCAATCACAAACTCTAAATTCAGCTGCCTCTGAAAAGCTTGCCCCCCATGACCACATGAGGCTTTGGGGGGGATATCCAGACATAAGCTATAACATTTGCCAAGGCACTTCCAGCACCTTGACCTCATGTACCTATTAATCAAGCAATGGTAGAAAGATTTTGCAGATCTTGGAGAGGCAAGTATGCATTTAATAAATTTGCCTTAAAAGAGATGAGACAGAAATAAGAAAATAACAAAAATTAAAATAATCCATCTCAGTAATTGATGAAACAAGCAAATACCAAGAAATATGTAGAAATTGTATATAAATATATTTCATGTGTATGCATGTGTATGCTATATCTGTCAGTTTTCAAATTCATGTTTTTAATTACATGTGGAGCAACATGAATACCTTAAACTTACAAATTAAGCAAATCTCAGTTTATTTTAAAGGACTTGTAGAATATGGTGTTCTCTAATCACAAAGAAATTAAGGTAAAAATCAATAAAAAAGGGTCTTTTGTGAAATTTCAAATTCTGTGTTTCAAATGCTTCCTTCTTGTTGTACCTTTGCATGGTGGAGACAGGAGAGGCCTGTTTTCATCTCAGAGAGTCATTGCCCCCATGCCTTCATATAACCATAATCATCTTCCCAAGGCCCTCGTTTCAAATATTATCACACTGGGAATTAGAGCTTTGACACATAAATTTGGGGGAAGGGGATACACATTCAGTTTATAGCAGACATTGACTTTTATCAGGTGTATCTATCTTCATCTGTTGAAGTGATCTATGATTTTTTCATCTGTTAGTGTGAGTTATGTTGGTTGATCTTCTAATGCTAACCTAACTTTGAATCCCTTGGATGAGTCTCATTCTGTCATCATGTATTAGGTTTTATGTACACTGTTTTACTCAGGTTGTTCATATTTTGTCAATTTTATGCTCAGGAGTGGAAAATGGCCTATAACTCATGGCAATTCTCTTGCCTCAGCCTTCCAAGTGCTGACATTGCAGGCATGCACCACCACACCTGGCTTGGAAACAAATTTGGGGCACCTTCTCAAGATTCTTTTATTTGCCTTTTCATTTTCCTGCTTCAGTCAACACTCCACACATGCTAGGTTTCCCCTCCGCTTCCCAAAATGCTCCAAACTATAAAACTTCTTTGGTGCTGACATGAGGCTACAAGTGGAGAATCCTGCCCCTGGCCTCGTGAGACAGGTCACGGTCACACTACAGGTGCACCTAGAAATACCATATAAAATTATTTCCAGGCTATGAATGTAAATTGTATATGAAATGTAAATGTATCTTGTGTTTAGACTTAGGTCTATATATTCCAAAATCTGAAATACTTCTCTCAAGCACTTTGGGTAAAGGATACTCAACCTGTATGTCTCTTTTGGTTTACTGTGAGGTAATAGTTGGTATAGTAATGCCTCACGACATATGTCATTTACCTGCATTTCATCTGACCCAGACTGTCCTTAGCTTGCTTCTCCCAAATAAGGAATTAGACACTTATCTTTGCTTCAGTGTCTGCATTGTGGGAGATCTAAGTAAGCTAAGATCAGAACTGTTCGTTTTGTACATTGGAATATTATATATAAGATTGCAAGATTTTGTTTCTTTAAAGCCATGTAGGTTTCCCCATGTGAATATATCAGGCATTACTGTTTAATTTTCCTTTATGATTTTATGACTATTATTCGTTTTTTTCATATCTTTATAAGACAATATTCCAAAGTTACAATTTTGTAAGAACTTTTAAAATTTATATTTACAAATCTATTAGCATAAAGTTTATAAAGGTATGATTTTATTAGCTATATGTTTATAAATATCTGTAAACATATAGTGGTGTCCCTGTTTTCATTCCTAGTATTGTCTATTCAGCATGCTCTCTGTCCTGCCAGGGTTTTAAGAGCTTACTAGTGCTTTTGAGGAACTAATGTTTGCCTTTGTCTTTATTATGTTTCTTACTTCATTAGCTTGTGGTCATCATGACTTCTTCCCTTCTATTTTTCAATGGTTATTCTTAACTAATGAATGAAATGGTGCCAGGGAGCAGAGAGAGAAGGGAGGGGCTAGAGAGGGTGGAGCCCCCTCCAAGGTCAGCCCCCAGGGACTGGTCCTCCCTCCTAACTGCCCTTCCCCGGCTACAAACTCATCCCCCGAGTCACCCACTGATGAGTATGGTGCCCCGCATTTCAGTCACCTCCCAGAAGCCCCTGCCTCTAAATACATGAGACTTCCACAGTATATGCTAGATCCAAACCATATCAAAATGCAATGCCCTGCAGCTGTGAGGAACACCTCTTTGACTGTGATTTTGGTGTTCTTTACTTTTAAATCTAGCTTTCCTGAAGTATAATTTACAATGCAGTAAAATTCACCTATTCAAACTATAGAATGTAATGAGTTTGGGCAAATTATAAACAGTTGTGTAAACTTCACCACAATCAAAGCATAGAACACATCCATCTCCCATGAAGGCTGCCCCTCTCACTTTACAATCAGTTCTCGCCCCTGACTCCCAGCCTCAGGCAAACATCGATCTGCTTTCTGCCCCGGTATCATAGCGTTTCCTAGAATTTCACATAAATTGAACCATACAGTGTATTTGACTCATTTTCCTTAGCAAAATGTGCCTGAGATTCAACCATAATGATTCATAGGAGGGTAATTCATTCCTGTTGATCCTGAGTGGCTCACCATAGCAGGGATGCACTACTCTGTTTAGCAGTTTGTGGGCACTTGAGTTGTTCCCAGACTTTGGCTATAGCAGATAGTGCTGCTATAACCCCCTGGGTACAGAACTCTGCAAGAACATAGGCTTCCATCTGTCCAGGAGGAGTGCTGTTGAGCCATTGGTAAGTGTATCATTAACTTTCCAGTCGTCGTTGTTTTCCAGCCTGGCTGTACAGGTTTGCACTGCCTCCAGCAATGAATGTGGGTCCCTTGGAACTGGAGCTGTTTTTAATTTAGCATCTATAGGAAGTGCAATTCTATCTCATTGTGCTTCTAATTTGAACTTCCTTGAATGACCTCGTAATGCTGAGTGCTTTTAGTGTGCTTTGTTGCTATTCGATGTTTTCTTTCATGAAGCTGTTGCTAGATCTCTTGCCCATTCTTCATGATTTCTTCCTTTTTATTATTGAGTTTCAAGAGTTCTTTATATAATCTAGGCAGAGCCCTTTTCTCAGATAGACATTTTGCCAGTAGTTTCTCCCAATCCATGACTTGTCTTTTCATTTTCTTAGCTCTGCCATTTAAAGAGCAAAAGCTTTTAATCTTGATGGAGTATAGTTTTATCTTTTAAAATTTGATTTATCATTTTGTGTCTTATTTATGAAATAATTGCCCAGTCCAGTGCCAAGAAGATATTCTGTGATTTCTTCTACAAGGTCAATATTTTAAGTTCTTAAATTTAGGACTATATGCCTTTAAACTTTTGCACATGGTATGAAATAAATGTTGAATATGTATATTATATATTTAGAGGGCATTTGTATTATATACATGTTTATACAGAAGAAATATTTGTGTGTGTCCATTTCCAGCTATTCTAGCACCATTTATTGAAAAGAGTATCTTTTCTCTGTTAAGTTACTTTGGCATCTTGTAGAAAATCAACTGACCAGATATCTATTTTTAACCTTTCTATTCTGGCCAGTTGTGGTGGTACACATCTGTAATCCTAGCACTAGGAGGCTGACACAGGAAGATCACTGCGAGTTCAAGGCCAGTATGAATTACATGCTAAGACACTGTCTCAAAAACAAAACAAAACAAAAACCCCTCTCTATTCTGTTCCATTAATTTATATGCTTACCCTTATTGTATTTATTGCATCTTGATGGTAAATTTTTAAGTCAGGTAGCTTAAGGTAGCTTTTAGGTCCTTTGACTTTCCATAAAAATTCTATAATATCAAATTTTTAAAAACTTAGTCTTAGAAATAAATATTTTAAATTGCTTAACACTTTAAATTCCAGTGTGAGAACTTTTTAAAAACTGTAGCAAAGTACACACAATGTTAACTAGCTTTAAGTATACAGGTTAGTGCACTGATACATTCACACTGTAAAACCATCACCACCATTCATACATAAAGCTCTTTTTATCTTACAGTGAAAACTTTGTATCCATTAAACAATAATGCCTCGTTTTCTCTTCCCCCACCCCTTAGCAAATATCATTTATATTTCCCATCTATGTGAGTTTGATTATCCTGGTCCCCTCACAGAAGCAGTATCATGCAGTATTTGTCTTTTTGTGACTTGCTAATTTCATTTAATGTGATATCCTCAAGTTGCATCTGTGTTGCCTGTGTCAGAACATGTATCAGAATTTCATTTTTTTTAAAAGACCCAATAATATTCTATTGTGTTTTTACTGCACATCTTGTTTATCCATTCATCTGTTGATGGGTACTTGGGTTGCTCCTGTCAATTTCCTTTCTAAAAATATTTTTAAGGCTATGTTTAATGGAGTTTTAGAAGCTTTATTCTGCATTGCTTAATGCAGGTATATAGAAATTCAGTTGACATGTGCAGATTGACCTTATCTCCATGTTCACCCACACAAGGCGGAAACATCACAGCGGAAGAGCCTGGCAGAGGAGAGCTGCTGGCCTCCAGGCGGCAGGGAAGCAGAGAGCAGGGACGAGCTGGAGAGGGAGCAACACTTTCCAAGGTCATGACCCCTCCCAGGCTCTCTTTTTTTAAAACCTAACATGAGGGTTTATTTTTTTTTAATTTTTATTACTACATGTCTGTAGTACATGAAGATCATGTGCATTGTGGGGAATTGGCACATGTACCTAATGCATCTCGATTCATTTTTTTCCCCTTTCCCTTCAACTCTGCTTTTCCTGCTAGCATCAGATTCATTGATAAACTTAATTATCATATGGAGAGATTTAGAATCAGACTGGTTCCACCTCCAATGGCACTTTCAGCTATGAATTCATCAGTGGTCCATCCATTGACCAGTGCAGCACTCCCACAACCCAGTTGCCTTTCAAAGCCTCACTTGTGAGCACAGGAGACTTTGGGGCCACATTTTAGTTCTGTACTATATAGCAGAATAAAGTCACATAACATGGTCATACATTAGGTCTCACAGCTTTTTTAAAAAAAGCATTTCATTAACTTTTTTTTTTTTTTTTGGTACCGGAGATTGAACTCACAACCTCACACTTGCCAGGCAGGTGCTTAAGCCACTGAGCTAAATCCCCAGCTACATTAACTTTTCATTTGCAAAAGTAGGCAGTTTACTTCTTCCTTTCCAGTATGTATCTCTTTTGTTTCTTTTTTACTTAATGAACTGGCAAGGATCTCAGGATAAAATTCAACACAAGAGTTGAAAGTGGTTACCCTTACCTTGTCTCTGGTCTCAGGAGGAAAGAGTTAAGCCCTTCGCCATTAATGATGGTATAAGCAGTGGGACCTTCCCCGTGAGAGTAGTTATGACAGCTGCTTTACATCTTTGGCTGATGATTCCCACATGTGGGTCATCTTGCCCCTTGTCCTGCCTGGTAGAGAATGACACCAGCTCTTTGTATGTTGATTCCTTTTGATTGCACACATTATGAAGGGTAAGGTAGAGAGACTACATTCTGATATTTTTCTCTAATACATGTAATTTCCTTTCGTTTTAGCAGGTGTCTTCTTTGAATCCTAACCACAAACTCTGTTGGGGGAAAGGGTAAAGCTTCAGTCTTTCTGTGATTCTTTGGTCATTGGCTGGGATGCCCTGAACAGACCCAGTTCAGTCCGCCTGTTCTCATAGGCAGAAGAACATAGAATTTGGGGATCTCTTTCCTGCTTTTTTCCATTCCAGGAATCCCTCTTCAACCTTTTGTGGCTTTGGACTCAGCTTTCTGTTTTCCTGAGCCTGAAAGATGGCTGGTTTCCCAGCAGCACCAACAGAGGCTTACACAACCCTGACCAAGGCTTCTCCCCAGCTAACATGTCAAAAATGGGGTCCCACTTCCTGTAATATCTCTCCTTGATGTAAGATGCACAGACACCCCCCACCCCCACCCTGCCTGCTTGTTCCGCAGTGCTCTTAGATCACGGCATTTTAAAATTATGTTCATCCAGTAGAACTGTATCTAGTCCTTACTAGAAGTAGAGGTCTGACTGTGATGTGTCAGGGGCAACTATTAAGATGTTTCCTTTTATTTAGATGCTTTTTCTTTTCCTTCCCTTTTTTGCATGTTTTGAGTTTACAGGGGCTTCTTCCCAGTTCTGCTGTGAAATCAATGTGACATCTAGTGGCTTCACAGAGAAAGTCTGGGCTGGTTTTAATCCGTATTGGAGGCTTCCGATGTGTGGAGTGTGGCTGAGGTCAGTGCACCCTGTTTTAATGTAGTAGCCCCTCTGCCCTTATTCAGGAGGATCATGAGTCAAGGCCCTTAATTTTTCTGATGCTGCAGGCAGCACCATTCCCAAGGAGAAGAGAGGACCGTGCGGCCTCGCCGCAGAGGACCAGAGTTCATCTGTCCTTCCCCATTGTGAGCTCTGGAGAAGGTATACGGTGCCTTTGCCTTGCCAGCTCTTATGCTTGGGACTTTAATAAGTAAAAGCAGGGCTATCCTGTGATACAGCCAGTCAGTCTGATAACCCTGATGGCTGCTAAGTGACAAATGAGGAAGTAGTGTATACAGTGTGGACCCGCTGGACAAATGGGTGATTCATATCCCCGAGTGAGACTTCATCAGTCTACTCAAAATGCCCCACAGTTTAAAACTTATCAGTTGCTTGTTTCTGAAAATTTCCATTTAATATTTTCAAACCATGGTTAACTGCAGGAAACAAACCTCAGGTAACTAAAACCAGAGGAAGCGAAACCACAGCTAAGGGATGCTACTTGTAGTCGGTTTTAAAAAAATATTTCTTGGCAAATAACAATAACTAATGTACTAAAGACCTTGACTTCAACCTGCATATTAATAGATGGGAAAGAATGAGGGAGGAAAGAGCAGCAAATGGAAAAGGAAATAAAGGGATGAGAGAAGAAAAGAAAAAGAAGCACAAAGTGAAAGATGCAGGGCAGGTAAAAAGTGAGGGGAAGAAAGGAGAGGACGGGAAGGAGCCCCGGAGCTGAGGAGCTCTGGAGGCGGAAGCAGACCTGAGGCTTACAAGTTTGCAGCGCCTGGACAGTTCCAGAACCAGGCAGGAGCAGGCGGTGGGGTTTGCTGCCCGCGCTGGCCTGTGAAAGACCTTCCCCCAGGCGCAGGGGGTTTATTCTTCATCCAGCAGGCTGTGGGCAGCCACTTGGGCTTGAGGTCCCTGAGGCGAGGCCCACACCCATGCCCTCCCTCTCCGCCCCTCTGCCACGCAAGGGAACCGACCCTCGGGCTGTCTTCTCAGGCCCTGGCGCCAGCTGTCTGTCAGCTGAGTGTGGCCAGTGGTAGGTCCCAAAGTGGACTGAGGTTGGGGAGATGACGAACCTTTCAGGGGACTGTAGAGACAGACCCAGAAGTTTAACATCAGGAGTAGGGTGGCAGGAGCCAAGTCCAGCTTCAGGCCAAAAAACACATGCAGGTTCAAAGGGCCGTTGTCTCGAGAGTGTTCCACCTCGTGAACTTTCGAATCCATCTTTCACGAGGTGTCGGGACTGCACGGCCCGGCCTGATACAACCCTCCTTCTGGAAGGGATGGCACGCTCTGCTCTGCGCAAGTGGCGGTGCCCAGGCTCCTAGCAAACTGGCTGGCAGTCCAGGGAAAGCGGCCCGGGAAGTTCTCCATGCGGACAGCAGAGGGCAGCAAACCGCCACCCGTGCGCTTCTCGCCGGGCCTTGAAGGCCACTTCTCCCAAGGTTTCTGTGCAGAGCGGCGACTCCAGGGGACCTGTGCTGCTGGTCTCGGTTTCAATCGCTGAAAGCCAGAGACCCTGCGTGGAGCTGGTGGGTGGTATCGGCTGCTCTGTGCCCATCCTTGGGAATCCCAGCTGTTCCTCTAGTCCTTGACCACACCGACCCGTGCAGGGTGGCCCAGGCCGTGTGCCAGGCGGCTCATATCCAGGTCTGCGCCTGCATCTACGCCTCCCAGGTGGGCAGGCAGCACCCAGAACTGCAATGCCAGGCAGCGCAGCCAGGTCACAAGCTGTGTCTTGGGAAGATGTAGGTTCGAACCCTCATCCACCTAGTACCGAGAAGAGATGCTCCTTCCACAAATCTAGTTTGCTTGTACAAACAGAAAAAAGAAAGAAAAACATCGTCGGGTCTTGCCTTGCTCTTCAGGGGAATTCTTGGAGGAGACAGGGCCTAGGCCGTGCCCAGGCCTCTCTGGGGCAGGGTGCACGCGTGCCCCCACAGCATCCACTGATAGCCTCTTAGTGTCTTTCAGCGCTCTAAGCAAGGGTGTTTACAGTCACACACGGGGCTCTCCCCCAAGCCTGGACCTTCCAGTGGGAAGCTCAGCGCTGATCTGAGCCCTGGGAATACTGTTGTGGGACAGCTCTGTAACCTCCTAAGCTACCTCCAAACAAACTGGCGTTCAAGTAAGGCGGGCGAGGTGGCACACTGCAGTTAGCTCGAACACTGGAGGAGGCTGAGGCGGGAGGATTGCGAACCTGAAGTTCAATCTGGGCGATTTAGTGACTTACAGAGACCATGTCTCAAAAAGAAGGGCCAGGAATGGAGTTTAGTGTGAAAGCCTTAAGCGCACTCTTCAGTGCCACAAGAGTGCATGAACAAAAATTTTAAAAGGAAGAAAAGAAAAAAAATGGAGCTGAGATATTTTTTCATATTCAGTGGAAATATTGTAGCCTATTGGGATCACATACACCAAGGCACACCAGGACCTGAGGTGTAGATTCATTTTGTCTGAGTGCACTTCGCTTTGCCGGTGCAACCAGGGGACACGAGAGCTCGAGATGGGACTGCACAGGGAGAGGACGAGGACCACAGGGCCAAGGCCCAGGACACTAGCGTCCCCAGGCCTGGGCTCAAACCTCACCGAGCTAGCTGTGGGCTTTGGGCTGCTTCTTCCGGCTCTCTGAGCTGAGTTCCTTTCCTGTAGACAACAGGCACCATCCAGTATCGAGAAAATGCACAAGGCGATGACAGGCAGGACACAGGAGCCCAGGTCTGCAGCTTGCAGCCTCCTCCCGCCCCACCTGGCGCCTGGAGCGCAGCACCCCGTCCCTGGCACCCCCGCCAGCCCCTTCTCCCCGCCGTCCCCACAGTCCATCTACGGACAGCATGCGTCCCAATTCACATCAACACAGCTCCTGAGCCGAGCGCCCTTTCTCTGTGCCCACTGCTGCTCTTTAGCCCTCTGAGCTAAGGCCCAGCTGATCAGGCCCCAGGGTCCGGCTGGGACCTTCCCAGGCTGAGCCGCACCCCAGCCTTCTTGGGTTTCCTGGAGGTCATTCTAAATCCAACAGATGCGACCTCTGCGAATGTGGAAGGGGGTGCTTGCCGGTTTCCCACACCCCGAGGGTGGGACTTCCGAGGTCACCCTACAAGGACAGACTGGACCCTGCCTGCTGAGCTGGCCAGAGGCCAGGTGCCTTCGGAGCACAGCGTGACCCTCCAGCTTGGTCGGACTAATGGCTCCAGGTGGGCAGGAGTCCGAGTGCCAGCTGGGAAAGATCTGGGGCCCTGCTGGCCTGAGGGGGGTGTCCCTCCCTCCAATCCCCTGCCCTCCAGTTTGAAGGAAATACCTCTCTCCGGCATGACCTGTCCACCTCTCTCCAACACGACCTGTCCACCTCTCTCCAACACGACCTGTCCACCTCTCTCCAACACGACCTGTCCACCTCTCTCCAACACAACCTGTCCACCTCTCTCCAGCACGACCTGTCCACCTCTCTCGTCTTTTCATCTAAGATCCCATCTTCATATCAAGGCGCTCACACTTCTGCAGGCCCCAAACTCTGAATCCAAACCCCAGCCTGAGGTGAGCATCGCAGTGTGGGGGCCTCAGGTGTTTCAGACGGCTCTGAAGGGTGGTGTGTAAGCGGTTTCAGGGACAACAGAGGAGCACAAGAAAGAAAAAGTGGCCTTTATGGAGGACACGGAGAGGAGCGTGGCACTGGTGGGGTCGGGCATTTCTCCTCTGTGCCAGACTAACATGGTGGGTGGGAGGTGTTATGAGTTCTGACCTGAAGCAGCACTTGGGGCAGGCATTGATGATGCCCAGGGAATTGATTGCGATTCTCTTCATGGGCTCAGGAAAGGAAAGAGGAAGTTGTAATCAGGCCTGAGTGGGAAGGAGGAAGTGGTCTTCACTTTGGCCTTCTGTCATGTTAGACCACCGTGGTAATGTCCAGTAATTTATACCAGGGCAAAAACCTTTCATGGTGGACCTAGGCCAACCCAGTTACAGGCAGCTTAGTTAGAAATATTATAGGCAGTCAGATGGGTAGGCTCTAGGGGGAGCTGGCACAGAGGACCAAAGGTCTTGTGACCTTGGAGAAGACAGACACCTCCCACTGTGGGCCATATCTCAAGACAAAAGGCAAAACAAATGTACCCACACCCTAACTATAAACATCAGGGATTGATATTCCAAGGTATAGATCACCTTGGAAGCCAGGAGCCATCACCCCAACCCCCTACAGAAGAATCTCTGCTCTTTAAGCATGCCTGCAAACTACATGACTCTCTTCCCCATTTGTCCCTGATTTGGTCAATTTTACCTGAACAATTAATCCTACTGGTTGACCATAGTTCTGTCCCACCTCACTCCTGTCTGCCCTGCCAGTTCCCAGGTTTTCCTGACCTTGGACTGGTCTCATCTTGTGGTTTTGCTCTATAAAAGTCTAGAAAAAAGTCTTTGGCAACCCACTGGGGACCCCTTCTGTCTCTCTCTTTCAGACAGAAGCTTTCTTCCTCTCAATAAATATATTCTGCTCTTAACCTCTGTTGTTCCTAAAATTCATTCTTCAATTTTAGAGAACACAAACTCATCCTGGGACATCTAGGTCAGGAGCTTTCATTCTTCTTTATCAACCTCAGAAGTGTGCTCTGTGACCAAGAGGTACAAAATGCTTTCTGAAACTCCTCAGAATACCACTAAATACTCTGCCCATATTTTAAAACTTGGAGCCAGACTTCCAAAGTGCTTTGTAATTGATTTTACAACAACTCTAGAAAGAACCTCTCTCTTTGTGGCTGGAGATCTGGGTATTTGTGAAGAGGGTGGCTAGCCTGACTTATCAAAGCAGGTATCGCTTTGAACATTTAGAAGCTGCCTCTCGTTCTCTCTCTTTTTTGGAATGTGGCTGGATATGAAAATCAATAGATAAAGGCAAATTTGATAAAATACTATCATGAAAAATGTAGATTGATGTCAACTGGATCCAAGACAAGAACCATGAAAGGGGATTGATTTATGCAGAGAAAGCCAAGCTAGGCTCCTGAGGCACCGACTCCTAGATTCAAGGGGAGATATGTAAAATACTGGGTTGGGTCTCCATTGCTCCTCTAGAGCTATAATCTCCCGGTCTCTGTCGGTGGGTGGCCCGGAGTGCCTGAGGCCAAATTCACGGTGAGAAAAGGGAGCTGGAGGGGACTGAATTTCTCCTGGCTCAGCCTGCTGCTCCCAGCAGACACAGACAACATGAGAACTTAACCCTTGACTCCTGTCTTCCCTGGAACCTTTCCCCCTCCTAAGGCCTTTATGGGAGCTCTGAGGGGCTCCAGGGGCAGCAGCAACCTCCCTCCCTCCCAGCTCCCTGGCCCCCTCCCTCCCAGCTCCCTGGCCCCCTCCC